>JABFPN010006065.1:0-12108 GCA_022817305.1 Leptoteleia sp. ZL-2020
GAATTGAAGTTTGGTCCGGAATTTCTCTATTGCTCACATCGAATCGTCGCAGATTGAAGAATTCTTTTTATTGATAAGTTTATTTATTTGTTTTATTTTTTTTTATATATAAATAGATCGTTAAACCAATATTAGAATTGTAAATTTGATTATTTGGAATGTATGTGTATGAATGAGGTGGATGCGGTGTATCATAATTTACAAATAGATAACAAGTTTTAATTTTTATATTGAAATACAAATACTTATATTTATGATTTATTTTTGTATTTTTTATTTTGTATTAAATTTTATATCATTTCCATAAACTGAAATTAGATTGTGTTACATTGACATAGAGAACTTTGATTGTGACAAATTTTGAAAAAGTGATTATTACAAGTTACATTTTTAAAAAATTTATGGCGGGTGGCATAGCCACCCCGCGGAGATTTTTGGATTTGCTAATTTTGAATTTCTCTCCTAAATTTGAAAATTATTTGAATTTGAAATATTCAGACACGTATCAAGCGACTCAAATTGGGAGAGCTACCCGATACGTACCATCTGAAATGTTTATATATATATATATATATGGACTCATGAAATGCATAGTTCTGGGACGCACCCTCAAATTCATCCATAAGTTACAAAAAAAAATTGAAAATTATCTTATTTTGTAATTTTTTAATTTTGGTGGATAATTTGAAATTGACGAATAGAAAATTCTTGGCGAAGGACATATGCCCCCGCGATATCTATTTTACTGGAGCTAAGGCCGTGTTTGTCGGGAGCGTCCTCAAAATTACTGTTTCATGTGTAACTATTTTGAGGACGTCCTCGAAATCGAAAAAAGTGCTCAAAATGAATGTTTCATAATTTTTTGCGTCCTTTTTGCATCACAAAAATATATATTGTAACGTAGGTGGTGTTGTCGTCCTGTGCTTGCCACCCGTTTATGTTACAGGGGTGGTTGTGTTGCCACCAATTAATGTTACGTTGTAGACGTTGGGTTAATTAAATAATTCTTCTCAATAACTGTTCAATTCCTTTATTCCTCTTAATGCTTGTTCTGATTGTATGTTTACTGTTAATTATTGTGTATGATTAAACATGTGTGGATTACAATGACTAAATGGATAATAATCAACCACCCTCTTGGGCATCGCCTTTTTATACCTTACTAAACAAAGGCACCAACTACTTATCGCTACTGTATAGTATTACATTACATGCTTCTTCACGAACCTTCGATGCTCTTTATACTATATCATTTTCCGGCCTTTATTTCATTTAAGTATCATTTTATTGAAACTAAAGTTTACTGCTTATCTTTGATTTGGAATGTTACGATTGTAACAATATATATTTAACATAAACGCTATTACGTTCTATTTTGCATTCAAAAGAAATACCAGCTCGTAACACAAATTGAAAATTGTAAATAAAAATGTTCCTACCTTTAGTGAGGACAAAGAAGTTGTTAAATAATTATGTTAAAGAATTAACAGGCGCGAGAGTTTTATGAAAATGCTGTTTAAAGTGCAACATTTTGTAGAAATAACACGACGTAAGCCCAGTGAAATGTTAACAGTTTACGTACAACGAGGGAAAATGATATAAATCGCGCGTGGCAATAAAGAGAGGAAGGAGAAAGAGCAGAGCTAAGACCATATTTGTGAAGGGGAAATATGTAAAAGACGCAAAATTGTGTGTTGCGGCGAGAGTGGTTTTTATAATATGAGGAATAGTTGCACGTATGGCAGCTCGCGGATGCGTGCTGATTTTAGGTGCATAAAAGGTTTATCTTGAAAAAGCGCCCAGGCAACGACTGACTGGGGTTTCCGCGAAGCGGTAGGTTTCCCACTGGCCAGCATTCCGATTTCGTTTATAACGAGCGCGCGCGCGCACCAGCTGCGGTCGTGATTCCGTATCGTCCGTGTGAGCCTTAAGTGGTTTATCGCTCCCCCGTCGTCTTGTTTTTATTGAATGACGACTAGTAATGCAATTTCACTTGAACGAATAAGCAATCGATCGACCACGAGATACCATAAGGGCGTCTCTCAACGAACTTCTTTTCATTTTCGCTCGTTCCAATTTAATCGATTCTCTCTCTCTCTCCCTCTCTCTCTCCCTCTCTCTCCCTCTCTGATTTTATATTCAATTACAATTTTAATTCCATTATATGTTGCTCCGAAGAGTTCAAATTCGCGTGATTCCTCCGAGTGTCAACGGGGCATGATAAAGTTTCTTGAAAACACATTTCTTTACTCGGTAGAACAGTCAAAGTAGAACTCAGTGTTACACATTCATACCCACGTGGAAAAATTTGGTCTGGATTAAATCTGGCTGAAATCTGGCTGTTAGTTTGGATACAATCTGGACACTGTCTAAATATAGTATGCCAGCAGTATGGATAGAGTTTGGATTTACAGTCTGGCAAAAGTTTGGGTTAGGAGCACGAGTCAGACTATGGCCAGATTACGTGCGTGAAAAAATGTATTCTGGATTAAATCTAGACACGCGCGGAAAAATACAGCTGGATGAAGATTAAATAAAGGCTGGATCAGCCAACCATTATTCTAGTACTCCAGCAGGTGGCGCTGATGGTAGTTTGCACGCGTTATCCGCAAGAGAATCGTCGTATGAGATATGTATGGGGTGCGCTATACACGGGAAAAAATATGGGTGCCAAAGTTACATATTTCTGTGTTAAATTGACATATAATCAATGCTAAATTATATATCTTAACTTTAATATGCTTTTTTAAATATACATTCGCTGTTAACATTCATCTGCTAAATGAAATACACCTTGATGTTAATTCAACATAAAGTTAGTTTTGAAAATACTTTTATCTAGTGATGTGTAAAAGTTGGCAGTTTGTAGGTTATAAATTACTGGCTTCTTATATTGAACACATTAAATAAACTTGTTCAGAAATATGCTGTCTTTCATTAAAAATAATAAAGAAATAAACTTTATTAAATTGTTTAGTTCAAAATATCTGTATCTTTATAACGAGATTTTTTTATAACGCCTCATTACTGCTATATTTATCTGATATATACTTTTAGAATAATCAAATAATGGCTTACCATTTCTAAGTTTAAAATATGCCTGTATACAGTCTCGTACAAAGCAAATGATGTCTAACGGCATCGACCAATCACATTTATAATGACACGTGACTTGACTGTTTTCTGAATTCTATGTAATTTTAACAGATTTGCCATAACATTGAATCCAATGTTAACTGAACATATAACGGAAATTCAGTTAACAGACATTCAATGTAAAATTAACATATCCCTAGTAAAAATCAAACATATATGTTCATATATGGATTAAGAAAAAACATATATGGTCATATATGGATTAAGAAAAAAGATACGTGTTCATATATGGATTAAGAAAAAAGATACATGTTCATATATGGATTACGAAAAAAATCCATATATGAACATATATGTTTTTTCTTAATTCATATATGAACATATATGTTTTTTTCGTAATCCATATATGAACATATATGTTTTTTTTAATCCATATATGACCATATATGTTTTTTCTTAATCCATATATGAACATATATGTTTGATTTTTACTAGGGATATTAGTTGACATATAGAAATCAGCAAATTTGGCACGCCGATTTTTTCCCATGTAAAAGGGTGGGCGGAAGTGGATCGAAGGAAATTTACGTATCTCTATGAATGAAAAGAATTGTGCTATGAACTGAGAATAGGAAGATCAATTTAGATAATTGTTTATCAATTCTTTAGAAAATTTCTAGTGGTGTTTCAGCTAGCTTTGCACTGCTCATCTTCGTCCATACTTACAAATCGAAGAGAAAAAACACATGAATATCATAAAGAGTTTCAATGATTTTTTTTAATGAATTGTATATTATGGAAATGCATTGTGCATACTACAACTTTTGACTGGGATCAGAGAACAATTTAACACGTAATTTTTTAAATCTTCTTATTACCTTGCAACGATGCGTGAATATTAAATTATTACGCGAATAATTCTTGCAAGTTATTTCGTGTAATATTAAACGTATAATAATATGAATGAAGTTATTAGACATTTCTGTTGATATCTGTTAAGATGATAATAAAAGCTAAATTGTTCTAAATTTAAATTTCTTTGAGATTAAATTAATTAATTTCAATGCGGAGACTAATACTTAATTTGTATTAAGAAAAGAGCGAAGTGATGCGGAAGAATTGATTTTAGCCGGCATAGAGCTTGGCAATAATGGCGAACAAAACTGAAATTCATGCACAAATATACGATAAATTCAATAATAGCTCGTCGCAGGATATCCGCAATACTTAATCCTTGCGATTATTATGTGACAATGTGAGAAATACCCCAGTGGAAAATGGGGGAGATGACTTTAATATTCAACAAAAAGGGAAAAAGGATGAGTTACAATGGAACTTGGCTAGCGCTGAATTGGCGCAAACTCGTCGAATCCGCGTTAAGCAGCGCTCTGGCTTTACTAGGATGAGCTGCTTTTTATTAATCTTCCTTTCACAGCGAAGGAATTTTTTCCTTTTTTTTCTGCCGATACGAACAATTTCCAGGGTCAAGGTATATCAAATTTTCAACATATCCTACACTTTTGCTGAGCGTTTCGATTGAACCTCACATGTTAACTAAATATTAAATTTACCGTGGAATTTTCCTCGCGTTGCATTTATTTTCGTCAACATTCCACAAGACCTTTGGTCTACATTTTTTTGCCAAGTTGCTGCGCGAAATTGATGGACCTGTAATGTTTTTAAGCCGGTTGCCCGAAGCTAAAAATCCGGCTATTTTAGGCACTACGAGCCCACACTCGACTACAAATTCAATCTGCATTTTTAAAACTGTTCAAGTACTCGAAATCAAACAAATTCAACTTCATATAAAGTGAAGGCACGTGGAAAAAATTTTCGTCATCTTTACTCATATTACATATTTAACAGTTCACAATTAAATATTCGATACGATAAAAGTCTTAATATGAAAATACGTACATAAGAGTTTTTCATTACATTATTTTAATGAACAAAACCTTTACTAAATATTATGTTATTCTTTAACATATGTGGAAGTTTGAAAAATGTGAATGGTTGTGGAAGATATGTGGAAGACTGAAAATGATTATGCTTTATCAAAATGTGGGGACAAAGTATACCTTAATTATGGTTCAGTATTGTAAAAATGAATGTTTAAATGTAATAAATATTATCTACAAATAATCTTTTTACCCAGTTTTGATAAGTTAACATCGTTTAGAACATAAATTTTTTTCACAGTACAACAATACTGCATTAATTATACTGAGGTTGACTCTTACGAATTTACTGAACTTGTTAAAAGTCTGATGTATACACTGAGAAAAAGGATTCAATATAAATTACTATATTTTTCAACAAATGCCGGATACACTTGTAAATATTGCGTATATTACTATTTTTCGAACGAATTTCATGAAATGGATTAAATGAATTACTATATCACAAGATGAACATTAGTTTTTTTTCTTACAATTAGGAACATCATATTTAACGCCACTGATAAATAATCTATTTTCTCATGTATTGAATACAAATCGTTAGACAGTATAGTAATTTGAAAGCGCCGCGATTTGTAAACAATTGAAACGAACTGGTCGTAAAATTGCAAAAACTTTCTATAAATTTTTATAGTTAACTATTATATTTAATAATAAATAATTTTTTAAGTAATGTTATATTATTATTAAATATGTTTAAATTTCTATAATTAAATTTAAAAGTTGATTTCGTGTGATTTCACGAAAAGGGTTGTTCCTTCAGTAGTGGATATTTAATTATAATTTCTTAAGCGTTAATTAACTAAAGGAATTTAAATTACATCAAAAACTATTGAATTAATTAAAACTTACTATATCATACATTGCAACACATTAAAATGTTTCAAGTAATGTAAATATCGCGCCGTATAACTACTAGCGCCGTATATTCCGCAAAATTTTATCACAAACAGTAATTTTTCCACCCATTTAATATATAAGAAATGATTCGGTACCTAATAGTATGTCTAGCCTGCGTCGTCCGTTATTATTATATTGCGTCTATGTTAGTGTATTGCGTCGTACTATGTTTGTAAATGTGTGTGTGTGTGTGTGAGTGTATAACTATTTCGCATGTAAAAATGTGATCCTATTTATAATGATAATGTTGATAGCAATAAATGTTGATAATTAATTAAAAGTAAAAACAATGAAAGAAAAGAATAAAATGAATAAATAATAAATTAAATTAAAATGAATAACAATACAATAAGATAATATATAAAATATGAAAATAAAAAGATAAAATAATAAGAATTGAAAGAAAAGAGAAGAGACATTGTTACACAAAAACAACTTTTTTTACTGATTTTTCACGTTCTTTTCTTTAATAGTAAACAAATGAAAATTATTTAATATTTACATAAAAATTGTACGACAAATAATCTGAAAGTTTACATTATTCAAAATAAACATTTGAAAAACGAATTATTAAGAAATCGTTATACTCGCTCAAGTTCAATTTACTAGACTAACTTAATAAATTGTACACTGATAGAAATTACTATCATTACATGGTAATATTAGTCTGTCTACACATATTTGTTTATTGTTAACAAAAAATGTATTTCTATTTACCATGCATTTTTCTTCTTGTGGGCATACTAATATTCCTATACATATATATAGGAAAAATCAATACATATACTTAGTTTAAGTATATTCAATAATGCTTGTCTAAGAAATATTTGCATATTGTTAGGACAAGCATACGGTACGGTTTTAACAAGTTTACATGTCCACTACCATACCAACCACTACCATAGCAACAGTAATTAAATAAAAGATAAATAACGTCGTATTTCTATGTCGCGTATCTGTCACAAATTTATTAACCATTTAATCGTCAATGTTCAATTAAATATAAGTATTGGAAATTCAATTATTATTTTTATAGTGTTAAAATGATAAAATTTAACATTGTTTAATTTAAATTTAATTTTATTTAATTTTAACCTCAGATTGTTTAAGGTGTTAATATTATTTCAAAAATTTATAACAATTAAAATATGTGATCAGCAGATTACAAATATAAATTTTTATATTATAATATATTGATTATTTATCCAGTTACATCACTATAATTCAACAGAAATTAGTGTACGAATATAAGTTTGTTTAGAATTTAATTTGTTATTATAAGGTTATAATACTAAATTCATTTATGACCCATACCTATTTTGCTGTCATATGCATTTATTTTATCTGAAATTAGTATGTTGAAGACTAACTTGTATTGCTATATTATATTGTTACTATATAGAAAATATGTTTGTTTCAGGCATAAATATACTTCCTATGAACGGGAACTCACAACGACATTTATGTGCCTTGCATAGGTATACTAATATACTTGTGACTATAAAATATACCTAATCTAAGTATACGAATTCTTCTGCCCATCATAAATTTCTATCAGTGTAGAACACCTGTGTGTGTACATACTATTGTCTAATGTACTTAGCTTTGCATTGTATTTTTTAATATACATAAATCAGGTAATGCAATATTAAAATTACAACAAAAATTAAATTTTATTGAAAATCAAGTGTATCCGGTGAATACTAGAAAAGTCTAGTATTTTGTATCAAGAATATAATAATTTGTGTAATTTATTTTTCTCAGTGTACTAACGAAAGATTAACAATGGCTAAATCTTATATTCGCTACTGTATCACTAATTTTAAGGGGTTGATATATATTGTTTCCATTGCACAGCTTATAAAGAACATGCATTGAATATATTATAAAGATGTAACTTTACTCATCCATTTTGTGCTATAATTTCAGTTCAACTTAAATTCGGTAAAATCGTGAAGTTAAAAGTATGTGTATATTTTAGTAAAATTTAGACGTGGAATGCCACAATAGTTGTACGGGCAGTACAAATCAGTACTAGCTTACTAATGATTTAGCACAGTTTCACTAATATTTCAGTATAGTCTTACTTGAATATAAAAAATTCATATTTGTTTTCAATTTTTGCATTTCATTAATATTCAGTTATACTGTCGTTGCGACGTCAATCCTTAGTTATAATGCATTGTTATATTGTTTAACATATAAGTAATATGTTGTTCAGGAATAAAACTGGATTTAAATGATAATATTTGTTTAAATACATACGAACGTAATTGGCTGGATCATAAATATTTACTCGTTATTTTAATACGAATTAATGAAATGCTACAATAATTAGGCGAATTACATGCCGACCATTACATTTTAAGTTGCCGATCAAGACGAACAGTACCCTAGTAGAACTGAAACCGGGCTGAAATACGGTCCCGATCGGGCATCCATACTTCGCAGTCGGGGCCCGACCGGGCACCCAAACCGGGCTCTATATATGAGTGTAACGCCGGGCATTCATATGGCCCCAGCCGGGTATCATTCATGAGATTCATTTCGGAACCTAACCAGGGCCACACTACATTTCACGGTTATGTGAACATTTCCGGGCCCTGGCAAGGTAACCCAGTCGAACCCCAACCAAATACCTCCGCTTCGAACCTAATTAACTATCCAGTCAGTCTCTGGTCGAATTTCTACATTAACAAATTATATAGTAATTTAAAAACAGAGATTTGTATATTACAAAAATGAAAATACTTTATTTTTTCAATATTAATAAGGATAATAACCTTTAATATATATTTCAAATATAGTAATTCTAACCTCAAAATAAGACATCTTTTGTTTGGCACCCAGTCATTTTGCGTACACAAAATTACAATTAAAATAAACTTTATTCGAGCATTATACTTACAGAATATCAATATAAATGGAAAACTAGTTGATTAAAATTTGTTGAATAATTTTTTAAAAATAGCAATTCTACATGTTTACCACTTGGCTACCTCATTTCGACTTAGTTGAGCCTCAATCTAAATATGATAAAGAATTTATGTTTGATTGTATTGGGGCAACCCGATATCAACCTGACCGGGCGCCGACCTGGTTATCATGCAAAATTCACGTTTGTTTGTGTTGGGGCAACCTGATTTCAACCTGACTGGCTTCAACCGGATTAACATTGGTGTTTATTTGTAAGGTGGCATCCAACTGAGACCATATGAATACCCAGCGTTACACCTCGATCGTTCCCCGGTCTGGTTATTTCATCGGATTCCGATATGGTCCCAACCAGGTAATCTGTAAACCGGGTAACCATGCCGACGCCACAGACCCGCCCGATTTGAAACTGGGCACGCCCGGTTTCAGTTCTACTACGGAAGTTGTTGACGCCAAGATAAGCAGAGAGATATAAAATTTATATGAAAATCATGTGTAATTTACGCTAACATATGGAGTGAAGTTACATCGGAAAACTTGAATTTAAGTAATTCTCATTCAAAACATCGTAACGTCGTGTATTTTAAAAATATTACATACCAACACATTTTATTTTTTACCTATTTTCTTTATCTTTTTTTTTAATATATAAAAGACTCCAATTCGCAAATAAGTAAAGAAAAAAAATTAAGTCTCTTTTAAAAAACGAGGTGCCAAGGTTTTTGTGCCATTGTAGTTACAGAACTGATTAATTATTTTGGCTAAAATTAGATATCAGTTCTTTTTGAGCTTCTGTTTTACATAAATATATATACTTATAAGGTACATTATTTAATGTTTTTTGGAAAAATAGGGAGAGTAAATTTTGTGCGATCTTGGCGTCACCCTTACAATGAAATTGTTTTTGGGCAGATTATTATTGCAGTACGACCCTCAAACAATTGACGTTTCATCCCAAATTTTTACCGATCAACGCCAGCAAAGCTTGCGCCATTTTTAGCCTGATCGTTTTTTTGACGTGAGTAATTGGGTATTTGATGGCCACATTTATTCAAGGGAAACGTGGACACTGAATTTCGCAAAAAATGATTGATTATTGTCGGAATACAACATGCAGCATTGTGAATAAATTAGTGACAAACTGTCTACGTGAGTTGATACTCTTTGGAGACATTTACAGACGATTATTTTATACGTGCGTTGTGTAAATATGAACGAGACAGACAGGATTTTATATTAACAGTCGTGTCACCAGTCCATTAACCATATGCCTCTATATGTCAGCAGCTATGAGATATGGTTACCGCAGGTCATGACAGTTCATTTAACGATAATTTTCATATCAATACGTTAACGTTGTTCACTATATAGTAATAAATAATTCAGAACAACGCTCGATTTTCGCATACTCAGTTCTAGTTCCAAATAATTACAATCATCATGCATTGAGAAAAATATGACGGAAATAATTGCTGCTTTTAACTGTGTTTCAGATGTATATCCGTCTTGCAGTAAAAATTAATGTTTTTTAAAAGCAAAGAAACTAATTTTCAATGTTATATTGACAAATGAAATATAAGTTTTTCCGTTTAAAAAATAGTAATATTTACTGAAGGATAAATGTACATCTGGAATACAGATAAAAACAATATTTTTTCCGTCATAAATTTTTTAGTGTATAATTTAAATACATGCTCTTGATTAACTCACAAGAAATAGTAGCAAATTCTCTTCCATTCAACATAAATATTGTATTAAATTTTACTGCAATCCGCCTAAAATATTCAATACTACCTCTATTAAAATAGAATATAATACGTTTATAAAGTTGAGTTCAATAATCGCTGTAACATTACAAAGGTGTGTTGCATTATATATTTAATTTATTGATCTAATATTTTCTGATTGTTTCAATGTTTAAACTAATGTATTGAATAAAAATATTATCGAAAATTTTCTGCATTACAATGTGCGTATAATAATTTGTGTTAATATTCAGCAGAAAATTAATTTTCTAATTAAAACAATCTTACTGAGAGTTATGAATTTAATGGCACTTTTCTATGATTAAATGAAAAGTACTCGCTTTAAAATAAATTTTATTCTCTATTCGATTAACGAAAGAATAAAATATACAGTTGTATTGAGACAGTTGTCATATAAGTCAGTTTTAGTTGCTGATATCAGTTAACGCAGCTGCTAAGTCTCACAAACACTGAGTTTTAAATCTTGGGATGAAACCTCGAAAACATTATATAACTATTCACGTACCAAAATAAATATTCTTCTGCAATTGAATAAATAAAACTGCGTCTTTAAGTCAAAATTCCATTTTTGATTCTGACACAATTCAGCGAACAGAAAGAAATATTAATCAAGTACTTCATAGTCGATTATTATAACAGAATGCCATTATTAAATATTCGAAAACTGATCATTTGCCATTAATTTATTTATTATTTTTTGATACAATATCTGAAATTAAAAATAGAATATTATAAAACCAGTGAGCAAAGTAGAAGTTAGAAAGTACCCGCGTACACGATTGAAAACGTTATACGAGTGAGCAATCGTTAATTATGCACACGTTTCACACGATATCTTTCATAACGTGTAAGTTGTTTCACATGTTTATTAAATGTACTACAATATATCATATTTTAGGAAATATAAAACTTTTGCCGGGTGCTTTGAAATTGGCATGTTGTGCATTTGACCCTAATGCATTTTGTTTCTCGACAAAATACGCTATAATAGGCCGAATGCAGAGTATGTTTGGATATGTAACACATGGGCTGAAAAGTCTCGGGCCTAACTAAGAAAACACGGTTTTTTTCATTCAAAATTGGCTTCATTCATCAATATAATCTCCATCAAGAGCAAAACAATCATTCCAGCGCCGCTCTAACATTTCAACACCACTTTTGTAGAATGATTTATTTTTTGCCTCAAAATAAGCCTCAGTTTCAGTGATAACCTCTTTATTCGAGCGAAATTTTTTACCGGCGAGCATTTTTTTGAGGTCTGCGTACAGCCAGTACCCTAGTAAAAATCTGATGAGGCGTGCCACATGATAAGTTTGGCCATTATAGGGATTTTCTGTGGCATACATTATAAGAGGATACCAGATTAAAGCCATATCAGAGCCTAACGTGGTATTCTGAGTAGGCGTCAATAAGTGTGTAACGGTGGGCTTCTTTATGGTCCTGATAGGGCACGC
>JABFPN010006066.1:0-12102 GCA_022817305.1 Leptoteleia sp. ZL-2020
ACCACATTGATACCTAGCGTTACACCCATATGCAACGCCCTATTTGGATACCCTATCAGGACCTGATATGAACGTACGGATGCCCGGTCAGGGCCGTATTTCTCCCCGATTGCAATTTTTACTAGGGGATTTCCTATATTAAAAAAGAAGTGAATGTAAAATAATTTTAGTAAATCGAAAATGAAACGTCGATGCTAAATTTACTGACTTTCGTATGTTAGGTTCAACGTTAGTGCAACACAATTTTCTTATAACAAAAATATTTATTTTTCCAATATATCCTTAAATTGATATAACAAATAGTAATTTATGACATTTCATTTTTCTCAGTGTGGATCGACTCTGGAAATTTTCTGTAAATTAGACGATACGATTTAACTATTTACATTAATCATTTCACCATCGATTGATATTTTGATACATTATCAACCAATCACATTTAATAACGTTAATGTCTTAATTATCATTTATGAAAGACGCGCAGAAACATAATAATATTTAATTATAACCCGCAAATTGTCAAAACAAGCATTTCATTACGTAATGGTACTTTTAATACTAACTATATGTTAAATTAACATCAAGGTACATTTTACTTAACATATGAATATTAACAGCGAATTTACATTCAACATAGCACATTGGATTAACATACATAATTCAGCACTGATTATAATTTGTCATAATATACCGCAGAAATATGTCAATTTGGCCATTTTTACCCAGGTACAAATTAAAAACAAAGTCACAACTGCGATTTGAGGGTAACATTTTGGGAACGACTTTAATCCAATTTACTTTGAAATCTCTAAAAACAAAGTTATGGCATTAATACCAAACTCGAAGTATAGTCGAAAGAAAGTAAGGTGCATTAGAGACGGTTCGAGGGGGGAGTTTCCGCGGACTTATTATTGAAGAAGGTAACGCGGAAAATGCCGGAAATGAACCATAACTGTAAGAAGTGGATGGCGTGACACGGGGTCATTATACGGTACGGTCACAGATGGATAGTGTCTTTTGGAAGCATTAGAGAAGGAATCTGGTTTCTCTCTAATCCTCGTAATTGGTTCTTATCTTTCAGTAATACTTAGAAATGAGGTCGTTCGGGGTGCTCCTCGCACTTGTGAATTTCAGTTAACATAATTGTTGGATTATTCCGCGGGCTTTAGCGAGGTCGGGTCAATCGAACCCAGGGTAGGGTTAGTACCTTCGAAGGTAGGGTAGTAACAATTCGCGCAATCGGGCCCCTTTTAAGAATAATTATCTTGAAAACTTGCGGAAATTTTTTTCTCCTCCTCCAGCTCGGTTTACATCCGCGTCTTCGAGGAAACATTTTAATCATTGTAAAACGCCCGCGATATTTATAACTCGTATATGCGATTAAAGAAATGCCATTGTTCGAAAAGTAATTGCTCGCATTCAGCGTCATGAAACTGGAATTGATATCAGGTTACTTGTTAGAAGATTAACGGGGAAATAAAAGGCAACGCTGTACAGCGATAACTGAAAAACGATCGTTCGATACAACTGTTATTGCAATATTTAATATAATTTATTTATTTGTTTGATTATTATCTTACGACAGTATCTAGGAAAATTTCCTCGAGCGATGATAAATGATCAGTGGACTCGTATGCTAAGTCTACCTGAATAATACGAAAGCGAATACATTTACATGCTATTCGCAAAAATATGGTTACTCAACTTTCGGATATATATTTACTCCGCAAGGATATCAATATCTGACAAACCGTGTCCTTAATCATCGTAATTTATCTAAGTGTACCAAACTGCGTGAGAATGGAACGATACATAATTAATATGATGAAGTTATCTATGTGTCTGTTGGAGGAGTGAACGAAGAGCGAAATTTGAAGATAAATAAAATATCGGGTATGAGAAGGGGGGGGGGGAGTGAGAGATGGAGGGATGGGCAAAACGAAACGAAAGACTGGAACGACAATGGCGCAATAAGTTGTAAGAAATGTCGGATAGACGCATAAATTCATGGAAGTTTGTGGCTTATGTGAAAAGGAGACACCAGAAACTTGGTAAACACGGTCTGCGAAGTGTATGCGAAGTAAGCACTACTTTAGGAAAGCGATGCGTAAAACCACCCCTGTCGATATATTTAGCTTCACATAAGGAGGGAGGTATACAAAAGAGCAAAGTTGCATAAAAGGCCTTGGCTTTTTCTTCAGTTTCTCTCCTTCAAATCCGTACTTTTCGACGCGCGCGCAAAAAAAAATGAAGAAGAAGAAGAAAGCGCAGAAGTCAAACTGCGGCCATCAAACTTTCAAGAACAATTTTTCATTATCGGTTTTCATTATTGATTTCAAATAAATATTATGCTCGTAATAAAAAAAAAGGGGAGAAGAAATGTTTGCAGAAGTTAAATTATTGGAAATGTCGGCATTTTATTATGGTGACTCGGAGAAATTTATTAGTAGTTGCTATTATATTTTATAATAACTCGGGGATATGTGTGCATTTATAGGATATCTTATCATGTGATAAACTCAAGCTTATAAAATACTTTTTAAAACGACATTAGAAAATTGTGATTATCGAGGAATAGACACCTGAACCTCAGAACTACTACTTAGTGAAAATGTCCAGAGGGGCGTGGCTTAAATATTTCCATATATTTGCGAAGACAAATATCCGTGACTTGTCAATCGTGATTTGTGACGTAATAAATATCACATAACATAAGATTTACAGTATTAAGCAACGGCGTAGAGTAGTAAAGGGTACAATTGCAGACGGTAAAGACACGAGTTCTATTCCTTGGTAATATACATATATATAATAATTCTATTCCTTGGTTTATAACACTTTTTTTTTAAAATACTATAATAAATACTACAAATGCACACATCTTTCCAAGTTGTAAAATATATTATTTTTCTATGGACATGTATGATTTTTAATCATATAATAAGGAAAAACATTATTATATATGTGCATAAATGTGTTTAAGTAATAAAAGCTTCTCAGAAGCACATGTATCCGCATAAAAATTCTAAGCATACAGTATACCTTAATTTAGGTATAAGTTTATCTGTTCAAAACATGTATTTTTGTTGAGTATATCGTAGCAACTCCTAATAAATTTCTCTCGGTATAACAAGTTTTCATTAGAAACATTTCATTGTTTACATTTACGTTATTATAGTAAATTGAACATATGCTTGAGAAGAAACCGACCAGTTTTGGTAGAATTTGCTTCAATTAAATTTGTTATTTCTTGGTATATAAAGCTACACCTGGCTCATTTCCTGGATATGTATGCTAAGAAACCCAGATTATTGAATCAGCAACCAAGACAACACAATCTAGATTGCTAATAGCTAGATCATTAATCTCTGCACGCAAAGTCAATATGAATTGGCCTCTCAGTGCACACACATCGAATGCAATTGGTGTTTAAAGTAATTTGTATTTTTACTATTGTTTCGTACACCAGGCATTATTTCCAGGTATTTTTTGTTAGTTTCCAAAATTGTCCGCGAAATTAATCGTAGACATAATGGAATTTTTTAGTTCCCGCCGAAATTGTACGCTCCTGGTTTCGCACTAAAAAATTTAAACATTTAAATTGCGTTGCGATTCAATGCTATCATACCACAAATGATTTTTGTTTTAATTTCTTCAGCCATGTAATATCAATTGATGTATTGAGTTGGTTTAAGGTATATTGAACGTAAATATTAGGTATATATTTTAAGATCGCATGTAACCCAGGTAAAAATTTATAAATGTGGCATATACGTCGCATATAAACCCCATGTATAAAAAAGAAAAATAAAACATGCCCGAAGCATTTTCATTTTTTTTCCATTTTTCATTCACGAAGCCCCATCTTTTGACAGATTTGAATCATCTTCTTAAATCCGAATACTTCTATTCCTTTCATTGAAATATTTTTTAGAGAAAAATTTAATTAATCATTTCTGGACGTTATCCGTACCAATAATAAATATTTGAGTAAATTAAAAATTAACAAATTAATTTTAATGATATTTATTGCAAAAATAATTTTGCGAAAAGAAAACTATTCTTATAACGATCGGAATAATATTATTGTTACAAAATTTTTCAACTTTAAGAGCGTACTGTAGGAACATTTTTAACAGCACAATTGATTTCATTGGCAAATAAATATTTACTCGACGAAAGTGAAATAAATTATTTCACCGTTTGAAATGCCGTTTAATCATAATTAAATAAATCAAGACATTGACGGGGTTTACGAATCATTTCGTGGAAATAGAGTGGGAGCACTTGTAAAAATGTCAATACTATTTTATTAGTCAATTGATTGATAAACGGGAGAATCAAATGTGGGTTAAGCCGTATCGAGAAGAAATCCAACACATGCATCGTTAAAAGAGATATTCCTTTATCCTCCTCTCCCATTCTTTTTCACTCACTTTTGGCTTTTTAGAATCTCCCCCGTTCTTAGCGAGATATATATCATTGATTGCGAGGATTATCTTTTATTTACTAGACAGCGACGACATTGCCACCTTTTAAAGTAACCAATGCCAGTGACCAATGAAATCGCACTTTAGAATATTGATCGGAAGTTGGAAAAAAATGAGGCGGATTTATTGAGCCATTACTGTTTGCCACATACAGAAGAGACCATTGACTCGAGAATTATGTTAAAGCGCGTGGATCGATCAAATGTAACCACGGATTTAAGTCGAAGTTCGTAAATTATAACTGCGGACAATATCCTGATATTTCAAACGGCAATGCATGCTTTCCGTGTATAAGAAAGTTATTGTAAAAGAAAAGTTAATAGAAAATATTATGCGGCAACTACTAGAAACTTTGTTGAAAATTATGATACTGAAAAACGTAACTTTTTCAACATACAACATGTAAACAACTTTGTTTTTGTTTTGTATTTACATCCATTTGTACGTCCTTTTGATGTAAATAAACATTATTGTTTTTGTTTCATTAAGTTGAGCTTCCAAATGTTGACAGTGTTTTTTTATATGTTCATATTATGATTAAATATGAACCCTATTTAATTTATTTTATACGCTTTTTTATAAGTTTTTACTCGCTATTTGATACATATTAAAGCTGCAGGTTAGATGAGTAACTACAACTAAAATTGTATAGTATTCACATAAATTAACTATGCATATAGTTAATATTGCTATACTTTTTTTCTCAATGTACAATTGTACGAGATACTCTCGCACCATTGTACACGAAAGTACAACAATTTTCCCCGATGTTCAATTCGATTTTAAAAGTTTCACTAAATAAGCGGCAGGAAATTGAAAAACCAATAAAACCATAACATTTCATTGGCTTTTGAGCGTGGTTTTAACCAACTCAAGCCAGACCACAGGACAGTAAATTAACAATTAACCTTTCAAAATTTAAACAAAAGTATTTACTTTATATCAAATGATGTTAAAGGATCACTTTATTATACCGAATATGTTTGCGTACGCTCGTTTATGTAAAAAAGAACGAAAATTAATGAACCCAAGGCAGGAGAAATAATTTTTATATTATCGTTTTCTTAATAAAGTGCGCAGCAATTTTCAATGTTTTCGTGTATACTTATCAGATTCTCTCTCTTTATAGTATTAACTCCTTTTTTTTTCTTTCTTCCTTACTTTGTGATCATAGCTTTCAGTGCGATCATTATTGGTTTACTAGAACAATGGCTCAACCTAATTGGATTAAAATTTCATCTGTCCGTTCTCGTGTCAAAGTTTCAAATTTTCCAGTATTGGAGCTGCAGTTTTGCAATGCATTATGTAATAATCGCGGTTGAATATACTCCGTGTAAATTATATTTGCTAGACTGAAAAATGCTTTTGTTAACAAAAGTTGGGCAATATTGTAGTTATACCGTAAATCCGATTTGAACTGTGACTGATAAACGAAAATTTATTTGGAATGAAATAGTCCCTTTAATTGCTTCAACCATGCTATGTTATATACACTATACAATACGAGATAATATTACGCTGAGAAAAATTTGCTTACGTGCAAAGGCTGCACCAAAATTTTTGCGTGTGGAGAACAATTATTTTGCAGTATTAATATAAATAATTGTGTTATTATTTTCATGGTGCGTAAGCAGCAGTACTTGGTCGAATAACACGAAAAGCTTGTTAGTTCTCAATATAAATTTGTAAGAGTAAAAAAAAATCATGTTACATTAACATGAATTTCATGCTGGCCTCTCATATATTTTTGTTGATTGAACAAAGCCACTAAATAAACACGCATCATGTATACATTTGACATGAAATTTTCATGTTAAGCAAACATGACGTTTGTATTATCTAAACTCAAGACTAATATTCTTTTAACATGAATATAGGTAACATAAAAATGTTAGATATTCTAACCAATAAATATGTTGCCATAATAGTTACATCAAGTTCATGTCGAGGAACCATCAATTCGTGCTAATTTTATATGATATTTCTTTTCGTGTAGCAGATCCAACTAAAAATCTTAAGTTATTATTAAATAAGTTGGACAAAATAGATTTAGTTGGGTAAATCAAAAACTATATTTACGATAACTAATTTAATTGCAACTTACTTTTTAAATCACGTAATTTAGTTGGAATAATTACTATCTCTTACTTGTGTTCAAATAAATTAATTTTCTCTGATTGCAATTAAAATTATTTTAATTCGGTCGAGTTATGATGTTATAATTGTCAAAAAAAGAAACTAAGTATTTTTAATTGGATGTACTACATTTTTCTCTGAGTGAATATAATAAATCAAATAATTCTATTAAATTTATTATCTTAACAAAACTTGTCTGGTTTTTTATTAAATTGCAGGCGTAAAATTTCTTGCTAAACTATTTATAATTTTATGCCCAGCTCGTGAAGCGTGGAGAATATTAATTCTGCATGATTAACATATTTGGCTAATCAAATTTGTAACTGAAACAATGTCAAGTAAGGAAATATCGTGACAATTACGTTAAAATTAAACTAAATTTAAATTAAAAAAAATTGTTCAATCAATTTATTTTACACGAAATTACGTGAAATATGTTGTACCATGTAAAAATCAATATATATGTCGCATATATATGCGGAATACATGCAGTATAAGTGCAACATATATAAATATGTATAAGTATTTTTGCCAAATTTACATGAACATTGTAACAAAAAAAGTTGTAAAACAACAACAAAGGTTGTTACAAAAAGAAATTTGTAGCAAATACTGAATCATGTTCTTTCATTTTATTATTATTATTATTTCTTTTTTCATTGATTCGTCGAAAAAGCACCCACAAACCACGTCCTCATACTTTCAACGTTAGCCCGCCTTTCAGCGGTAGACAAACTTTTCTTAAGGTGAAGGTAATCGAAAGAACCCTCGCTCTGTATATTACCTTCCGCACGAGGTGCTATCGACACAACGGCAAGGTGAAGCTTTCATGTAGCTTCAAAGCCAATTCTCTTATTCCGTTTACTTGTATTAAAAGCGTTTCACCCTACATGAATATAAGCCATTTTCACTCGAACTCATATAATTACAGAGTGTAATGTTAAACAATTTACACGAAACGTCACTCTTCAATTTGCTGAAGATATGAAAAACAATTTTTTAGGTACACTAAAATAAAATATAAAAACGGATTTATAACTAAAATCATTTAGTTAAAGACATTTAGTTAAACGAACCAATTTCTTGTTTCAGGAACAAATATTTTTAGAGAACCAAAATTAAAATTTATTCATATATGTTTGCCACATACATTTCATATACGACCCATATATGTCAAATATGTGCCCCATATTTTGATTTTTACATGGTTAAATAAAAACATATTTGGATTAACCTATTTGATTATTTCAATTAAATTGAATTCAATTAAAATGATTCAAATAAAAATGTTGGTCAGCTAAAGAAGAAATATATTTTTGGTTTTTTCTTCGTGTATCCTAAAATTCCAGCAAATGTTCACGTTGAAAATATTTATGGAACATTACCAAGTGGTAATGTGTATTAAAGGATATAATAACAATATTCCAAGGATGTTCCTTAGAGTATTTTAAAATAGCCTGAAGAGTATAATTGATATTTTAAGTTCAAGAAAAATATAGATTGTCTCCAAACAGTAAAATAAATGTGACTGGCACAAAAGAATTCATATACTGATTTTAACAAACTGATTTCAAATAAAATAAATGCATATGACGGTAAAGTATGTGTATATAGTAAATGTGATAGTTATAAACTTAACTTATACTGACAAATTATAAATTAGCTTTAATTTGTACCCCAATTTTCTCTCATATTAATAGATAATAAAACTGAATAAATAAACAATATATTAAAATATAAATATACTTATATTTTTATTATGTGCTCCTGAATGTAATAAAGTATTATTGATTTTAATGCAATAATAACCTTAATTTGATAGTTTCTTAATCATTTAATGTTTGCAAGCTTTCAAATACAGAAATATGTATAACATTTATTTCAAATACAGCATGTATAATAATTATTATTAAACCTTATATGCCTTTTTTTAATTCGACGAATGTATTTATATATTACAAATATTAATTTTGCTGGATAAATTCATGTATTTTACATGTATAGTTAATATTAAAATAATGCTCTTTTATAAATGCATGAGTTTACCTACAAATAATCTGATCTAACTAAATCAACTTTGTCAGTTTTATTAAATAAAATAATTTTAAAACCAAATTACGAAGTTCGTGTCCTTTTATTTTATTACTGTTGCTATGGAGATACCACCGGTATATTATAACAGACTTATAATTATTATATTATTGCAATATATCTACAACAGTACACTGAGAAAAAAGTTATGAGAATTGTAATTTTATTACTTTATTTAATAAAGGTTTTCAGAGTTATTAAAGTCTGTAAAATTTAAACTTGATGTTTGGGGAATGTTATAAGAGTTTAAGTGTATAATCCGGTTACTAATAAAAGCTAATTATTTGTTTTAACATTTTTGTATTTCTTTCAATTGATTTTACTTCGTGTACCAGAAGAAAAATGTATGTTAAATGCAACTACATTTTTCATTGCCTGTAAACATATCCCAAGTAAAAATTGACATATATGTCACATATGCCAGATATATGCGATATAAATACCACATATATCCCTAGTAAAAATGAAGCATATGTGGTCTATATATGGCTATATATGGTAATAATTGATTTCAATATAACGAATTTATTGAAACCATATTTGGCTAGAATATTATACCAAATATTGCCATGTACTGATCATATAGAAAAAACATACATGTCCACATATTAATTTTAATTTTCTTATATGAAACTGTTAAAACATATATAAATCAGATATGTTTCATTTTTACTAGAAATTTTGATTTTTACATGGAACATATATTAACTGACCCGCATTTCGGTGCAAAGTAAACCATTTCTTCTAAGCGAATATACTTTTGCAAATTCCATAAAATGAAGTAGTTTATTTTGCCCAGTTGCTTTACGATCGATATAGGGACACATTATAATCGTTCGTCTTCCCTTGCTTCAATTTCGTAATTGCCCTGATTTTTTTCTCTACTCTTTGCTCCCTTCGTACCGACTTGTTTCCGCGAAAAAGTATTTTAATACCAATCCAGAAAGGTTGCTATTTGCGGAAGACAGATTTTCTTATGCTCGTCATTCGCGGACTCGCGATCCCCCCTTGACTTTTCCCGCCGCCCCTCACCTTATTATTTCCGTTCTTCCTATTCCTTTGTCGACTATCATCGGATGCACCGTCCTCTTATATCCCCCCCCCTCACTCTTCTCTTTTAGCCCACAAAGGTTTGTTTACCCACGTCTATCCATCGGCGAACGAATAATACTCTTTCAAATCGTCCCCCCCCCCTCTCTCCACCGTCTCGACGACTTTACCCGCCATTTTTTGATCTTATCTCTCCCCACTTTACCTTCATACGCAAGTCCGTTTTTTGCCTTCGCTACTTTTTCACCCTCACTGTTTACATGGTAACAGCTTTTCTAAAAGGAACTTTTTAGTTTCATCCAACTTGCAAGGCCGTGTCATAGACATCCCTTCTCTTATTCTCAACATATCTCGGCAACTTCCACTTTTAATGTCGAAGCGAAAAAGTTGTATGAACAAATGTAGCACATATATCTTTGCTATGTGTAACATATATATATATATATGTTAAGTAAATAAAGTTATGTAAATAATATATAGATGATTTTGTTAAGTTTAAAATAGCCATTAAAATGATCATACACTGTAAAAAAATGTTGAAAATTACGTAATATATAACGTAATACAGTTGCCGAAACTTGTTACGAAATTTTCCGCAACACGGGTAAAAATTAGTTTACCTTTTCTCTGTCAGCTGGAAGAATAAAACACTTGTGCAACGCACAAGAAGAACTAATTCTCTATTAAAAATTAAATGGTAACTGTGACACTAAATAATAACGGATGTTACGTGATGGCTTTAATACGATGACTATCAATAATGTTGATAGTCTTGAAATTGCACTTACTAAAAGTGTTCGTAGCCGATGAAACTATGCAAAGGTGGACTTTGATTTAACTGAATGTAGCAACGAAGTGAAACTTCCCGTGGCTTTTGAAAAATTTCGTATCGATTTCGAACGCACGCTTCGATTTTTCACACGTTTTGTACACTCTTAAATTTGTAATCTGTAAAATATTTGAATGACTTGTCTGGATAAAATCTGCACAAAGTCTGAATATGTCGTTGGGAGCATTATCTGAATAGCTAGATTATTATTATAATTAGTATTATTATTATTATTACTATTACATTGAGAAAAAATAATAGTAAAAGTTGAAATATATTACATTATAACTATATTATATAATAAATATTTTAAATATTTTATGTTAATGTAAAGGAACACATGCAAAAATCAATACATATGTTGCATATTTGCGAATTTTTAGTATTTTCAAATTAAAGGCTACTACATGACTTTCAAACTTTACCATTATTTATAGCAGAAATATTCACTTTACCAATGTATTCCTAAATTGGTATAAAAAATAGTAAATCTGCAATATCTCTTTTTTCCCAGCGTAGAAACCAGTTTTTTATCTCATATTCTTTCACTTTCCAGCAGTAGTTGTTTTGAAACTAAATATTTATCACATTTCATTTTAAACCCATTTAAAATACTTTTTCACAACTCGTGAACTCACGGAATATTATATTTCGTTTTAAGTACTGAGTTGTTTGAAAGTTGTAAACGCTATTTTTTTCTGTTAGTTTTGAGTCAACGTAAACTGAGAAAAATGAAATAGTATATTTATCAATAAATTCTGGGGTATTGAATCTATATGTACTCTGTAGTTGTAACTGTAATAATTTATGGAAAAACTAAGTATATGTAATGCATACAGTTCTATAAACATAGAATACTATACAATGTATATAGAAAAAATTCCCAAAAATTATAAGTGATACACATACAAAGAACGTATAGGTTCAGTATTCCAGGATTTATTGCTAAATATGCTATTTATTTTTCTCGGTGTACTATTAATCTGATATGAGATTCACATTCAAACAATCAGTTAATATAATATTATATTTAATTGTAAATTAATTCTTATTTTATCATAGTGCCATTAAAGATGAGTACTTTAAACATTAATTAAACAAATGGAAAATAAACTACAATCTGTTCTAATACCCTAGTAAAAATGAAACATATAACGTCCATATATGTTTTAACAATGTCTTATATGTAATCTAACATAATACTAATTTAAAAACGTAGTAATTATTGAATAAAATGATTTTTTTTATTTTTAATTATGAAAAAACAGTTATGGCAAAATTGTCTACCAATACTGTCTTGTTATTGGTTGCCAAGTCTGGCTCAACGTTATCACTCCAGTACAGATTTTGTACTGACCCTATACTGCACTCAGAAAAAAAATATACTTACTTTAAGAAACCTGTACAAAGAAAATATTCCTATTAAAACTAATAGAAAATCTATTAAAAATAAGAATATTCAGTTAATATACAATAGATTAAGGTTTTTATATTAAAAGGAATTTC
>JABFPN010006067.1:0-12102 GCA_022817305.1 Leptoteleia sp. ZL-2020
TCAATGAAAACAGATTTAGAAACGCAGCTTAAAGAAAAAGCGTTCGCTATATCTTACACATCTTTAAGCTGCGTTTCTAAATCTGCTTTCATTGGCAGAAAGCCAACTTAAACTCTCTTACATTAAACTTAGGTGGGTGACGAATCGTTTGGACTGGGTGTACATATGTGGAATTTTTAGTTACATTCAATAGATTATACGGTCGCGTATATGTTGATATATATTTGGATTTTTCCCTATATACACAAAAAACCATTAAGTCATCTTTACAGTTCAAAATTAATATTGGGCCAATGTAGAAAACTAATCTTAGTACGGTAATTTTTGCGAATATAAGTTATGAATCAAATGCTGATATTTTTCCGATATTACATACAAATCGTCAATAAGTAATATCGTAACAATGTTGGCAGATAACGTTAATCCTGCAATGTCATCAGTTATTGAAACATTATTAAATGCCATCATCCTACCAATATCAGTTACTGACTGTTTTCCGTTGTGTAATAAAATACTACAAGTAACCAACATTTTTCTAATATGGGATTAGAATAGTTTTGGAACCATTAGTTAAGGATACTGGCTCAATATCAGTAGCAGATATTGGGCCAATCATGATGAGCGTTACAATTTGATCTTCAGTCAACCGTCTGAACCGATATTGGGCCTAGCTTCGTCCAACTGTTAACGTCGATTAATGATCAACAAATTCTGTATGGGCAGTTGAGCCTACGTAATTGTGTTTAAAATTAAAATAATAAAATTAAATTAAATTAAGCTATAAATAAGAAAAATAAATAAGAATCAGAAGGAAAGCTATTAGTCTACAATCAGAATTTTTTATTAATCGAAGATTTAGTTATTTATTTGTAGTTGTAATTTTAAAATTTACTTGGCTCTATTAATGCACATTTCTTAATTAGCAGATTGATTCTATCAAGCTCATTTCAATAGATGATTTCCAGAAACATGGCTACTGAATTCTATCGTAGCTGAAATCAACATTATTGGCGCGACCAACAGCAGCGTTCGGATTGTGAGGGTTAAAAGCAAAAACACTCGATGTAATGAAAAATTTGTAAACAAATTTTACTGAAACAAAAATAATTTTAACAAGACGATGAACGTTGACCAGGTGACCTTGGAACGTTGAACGAAATAAAGCAGCAATCAAAAACGTAGTGTTGTCAGGTTGGCCTGACAACCATAAGATGCAAAGCGAAACGTCGAAAAAGTCGAACAAAAGAAAATTCGTAATTTGTCGTTCCGACGTTTGAAAAGAAAACTAAACTTAAACTTAGGTTATTAAGCGCGGAGGGTACACAGCGAGTGTCCCTCAATAAAGTGCGTGTGTTTAATATTTCGCGAACTTACTCTCGCGGGAGCTTAAATTAAACTGTTAAATTTTGAACAAGCAAGAAATAACGTAGGAATTCAACTTGGGGTCATTTCCCAGAAAACAAAATAGAGCGCGTACAAATATATTGAGTATAAATTCGCACTGATAACACTTGAACGAATTGCGATTAAATTAGTAAATACAGTAGGTGAAATTACAAAGCGAAATAAGTAAATATAGCAAGTGATAAGAATATGTACGATGAAGCTTATAATTCGAGCAAAATTGGAAATAATATAATTTTGAAAATACTGCGTACAATTCCTCGAAAAGAAGTTTGAATTCGTAGAAAAAGAAAATATCTCAGTTCTCGGTATTTAAATGAAATTAAATCAAATAATAAGAAAGGTAAATATATTGGAAATAATATGCGAAAATAATATCGTAGAAATTAGACGCGAATAAAGGCCGAAATAAAAGGAGTTTCCTTTTACGTCCATTTAAATTATAAATTCGCGATTGATTGTCGCAAAATTAAATTAAGACAAAAAGGAACACAAAAGTCGCCGAAACAAACATTATTCATTTAGATAAACAAGGCAGTTAAAATTACTTTAAATTGCGCTTCTGATTCAGACAAACTAAAACAAATAAAGAGTTTCTTTTTTTTTTAAATACATACTAGTTCCATCGATGATATTTATAAAACAGTTTATCGACCGACATGTATCATTATACAGAAAAAATGATGTTAAAAACTGATAGTAGACATTATCTTTCTCTGATAAATAGTCTCACGGCAGCCCAACGTCTCATCTGTCAATTTCAGCGGGAAATTTAAACCTTATCTCGTCGGATCGCTACTGCGATCCTTGATATGAAATTATGTTCATTTTAATATCAAAACCTTCATCTATTGTACATACACTAAGTGTTCTTTCTTCTAATAGAATTTCAATTCATTTTAACAAGAAAATTCTCATTGTATAGCTTGCAGCATTACCATTTTTAAAACTATACCAGTAACATTTTATTACATGTGTCGTACTGGAATTCAGTTCTATAATTTATATAAATTTGGTATTGTATTATTATTCAAGAGCACTGAAACTATACCGTATCAGTATTGGTAATTGGTACTAGAGCACTGCTGTTTTTAAAAATAAATCAGTAATAGTTCATTATTGGTAGAGTACTGGGATTTAATACAGTGAATTTATAAATTTGGTAACGCATTTTTATTCAAATAATAGTGAAACTATTCTGAATTAGTACTGGAATTGGGTAACACTGCAGTTTTCAGTGTAAAATTGGAAGTACTTTTTTGCTGGTACAGGATTGGAATACAGTACTGTAAATTATTTAAATTTGGTACTGTATTATTATTAATGCAATACTGAAATTATACTGTATCAGTACTGGAAAGTAGCACTGCAGTGTTACCATTTTTATTATAAAATCAGTAATATTTCGTTATTCGCACAGTATTGGAATTCTGTACTGAGATATACATAAATCCGATACTGAACCGTTTTTCAAACAGTGCTGGGAGAGTACTCAGCCGTTAGTCTGTTCTTTTCCACTGTCGGAAATTCCTACTTAAGTAATAATATACAGTAAAAATAGGGACATGTTAAAAATTCTTGTTTTCGAAAAAGGCGACCGCTCATGTGCCAGCGTAATAGACTAAATAATTACTAAATGTTCTGATATTATACACAATAATAGCATTTATATTTATATTTCTTTGCTCGTCATTGTGCCAACAACTACCATTTGTCTTAAATTTATAATGAAATAAATATAATCGTTGCTTAAACAAATGCCAAATAATTAGTCCTTAATGACAATTCAATTGTTTGTCGTATTATTATTTATCAATGAACACTAAAATGAAAAATATGGTTTTATTTCCAAAACTATGCAATAATATGAACGAAATTTATTTTTAACAGAACGTGTCTTTGATGGGGCAGTTTAGCAAAGACGAAGTGCCCCGGTTATGTGATCATGGTTTACTCAGAAACAGCAGCAGAAGAACTCGTCCATGCAGTCTCGCTGAGAGTTACTTGTCAACTGGTAGAGATCTTACACTTGAACACATTTTATGTCAAGGCAGCGCTCTTTATCCAGTAAGCTTTGTCCTCAGATACGAGTTCGTGCACGGTATGACTTCATGCAACCACCTTTTTGTTTCTTCGCCACTGCATACGGTATCTGCTTTTAATGCACATTTACCAAAATTTACGGCAAAATCTGGAACATTCTGTTCACCAAAAAACGTTTTCTTCTTTGGGAGAGGTGGTGCGCAAAATTTAAGTTGTGTCTACCGATTTGAAGCAGAACCAGAACAGAGAGTTGAAATTGCAATTACTAAGGCATCGTTTGGGGATAAGTCCTGCAATTCTTATATGGATCCTCTAGTAAATCGTTGGACCTGCAGCAGAGAGCACTCACCGAAGGGCACTAAAGATAGAGTAAGTAATATTTTCTTCACTAATGCTTTAATTATTATTATATTTCGGTGACAATAAATTCAAAATATTTACACGTGTCAACATATTTGCATTTTACTAGTTCCACTCTCCATCAGTTTGAAAGATTTCTCAGTTTTAAAAATGCTTAATCCTAAAGCATGCGAGTTAAAATATATTGATGTAGTCGGTGGATTGTTGTATACGAATAATAATCTAGAACATTATTGTCAGAATTTTATTTATGTCTATTCTTATCGAGCGACGACAATCATTTATGCTGGACCGGGTGATACCGTTAGCTACTCATTAGTTCAAGTGATTATAATGATTGGTAGTAAATGTTCAAAGATAAATTGTATATCGGACTCAGAGTGTATGTTTTACTGAAAAACTAAAATATTTTTTTTTGTGTCAAGAATAAAAACTGACTCTTTATTAGATGCGCAACTGAGTTCCCTTCGTTTGTCAATAGATGGCTTCAACTGTAATTGCTGGTCGATTTCCAGAAATTCAAACACAGAGTGACGTAGGCCGATCTCTCCGGCGAGATGTGGTTACGTCTTTTTGGAGTGGCGAAATACAATATATTCTCGTTATGTTGTTGGTGGTCCTGAAAAGGACCGGTTGGTTTAGTTCTTAGAAGAACTGTTTAGGAATCGGAGAGGTGATGAGATTTAGGTCTTACTGTCTTTGGTTCGGGTAAGCGCAGTGACGTTGGCTTTCGCGTAATATATTTTTCGAGGGGATCGGTTATCGGGATGACCGGAGCGATTTGCGATTGCGTCGGGTACGCGTTCGGGGACTCGGTGATTTCGAGCGACAGATTTAGTTCGAGAGGTGGAGGTGACGGGAACCGCGTGAGTTGAACAAGGCGGTCAATCTCTTGTTCGAGGGCCGGATCGCGGATTTAAAGGATTTTTCGTCATTGCCGATACCGTCTTTGTTTAAACGCCCGGCGTTAGCGACGAGTATGCCGAGGGGGGGGAGCGAGGCGCGCTTTTGTCCGGCGTGTTTTCGTCCGACGTAATGATGCGGGTTAAGAGTAACAACAAAGGATAGAATAGAACTCGATAGTGAGCGGGCGTCGTTTCCGACTTTCCTCGCGCTCACTATGAGGGGAGAACATGATCGGTGGATGCAATGTTTCCCCTTTTGGTGACCACCACAGTGTGGAAGCCGTACGGCTAACCCGTGTTGGGTAGAGCACTGTGTGGCCGGCTGGTACGGTGGAATCGTTTAGGCCTACGTTTGGAATCGACCTCTCAATGATTTCCCCTCAAACTAATTTCCAGACACTTATTTCCAACACTATTTACTATTCTCCTCTATATAACCTCTGGGTTCGGGGAGTATCGTAGATTAATCTCCCGGTTTAGGTATAATCTGGGCTTTTCCTCTCCGCGATGTGTCTCGGTCTATGCCGCTGCTCCTACTGATTTCGAACCGAGAAATGGGCGACATCTTAAAGGGGAGTATGGACCGTGGAGAGACGCTCGGCGGACTTTTGTCATCTCCTATGCTTTAACACGTGTCGTCTCCGATTGGCGCGGCGCAATCCGCGTTGCACGGGATTGGTCGGGAGTGTCGGCGTGCGTGATTGGCCGAGCGTGCGGCGGCGAGCGAGCGCCGGCGGTGCATCTCCGCGCGGACGCTCGAGCTCTTCGGAGTTCGTGACTAGCCGGTCGCCGCTTGAGCTCTCTGAGTTCGCGGTGACCAAACGAAAATATATTTGTATTACAATTATCGCTTGAGCTTTTCGGAGTTCGTGACTAGTTGACTGCCGCTTGAGCTCTCTGTGAGTTCGCGGCGGTTTTGACGAAAAATATATTATGATTACAATTGTCGTTTGAGCTCTTCGGGGCTCGCGACTAAATTTTTATTTCAGCTTTTTTATTTTCAGGTTTCAGTGACGTGACGTTTACGTCAAGAGAACACTACAATTGAAATAATATTGATGTGACTTTGACATATTTGTTGATTTGATAACGATTCAATATTATGAAAATATACTTGTCCGCTCAGGTGATATCGATTTGATTTTAAAATTTTTATATTGAATCGATGTTAATATGATATTGTACACAACACTATATCCATGCAGAAAATTTAATATCAACAAATTATGGATAAAATATCATGTGATGTCATTTTAATATCGAATGTGTATCGAAATAATAAAATTTGAATGAATTTTAAACAAATATTAGCAAAATATATAAAAAATATTTCTAACATACGCACAAAAAATACTTAAAAAAACTGATAATTCAAATATTATTTTAATATAATTTCCATATTGACTTCTAAATTATTATTTGACTTTTATCTTTTTCTACTTCTTGTTTACTAGTTAAGGCTGCTTTATAAGCCTAAAATAACCATTCGCATGTAACGAATGTGTGTAAATTTTGTTAGGGATGTAATAATTTAGACCTCTTTGCGATTTATAAATGGTCATCGCATCTGTCTGTCAGACTAAGATAACCTTTGCAAAATAATCGGTACGTTACTTTTCTATTTCCGCAAATGGAATTGACCTTCCGTTAATAAATTATCCAAATCATCGAGTAATTCTACGGCTTCCTGTATTTTGTCAATACCAGTCAAGAAATCGTCTATATAAAAATCGTTCATCAATACATCGGCTGCTTTAGGTTATCTTTTCTTTTCCAAATGAGCTAATTCTCTCAGACATCGCATCGCAAGAAATGGCGCAAAATTCGTACCATATATAACTGTGTTTAGAATATACACTTTAATCGGTTGATCTACTTCTTTCTTCCATAAAATTATTTGCAAACTGTCACTTTCTGTCATCAATATCTGCACGGAAAGAAAATTCATACGATTTTGGTACACAAATTCCTTACTATTTTAGTACGTAATTTCTTGATACAATATTTGAATCAAATTTTAACTAATTCTGTATATAAATTTAATAATAATATTACAGTAACATTTCGTACTAAAAAAGTAACAAACTCCATACATTATTAGTACACTTTTCTTATGAATTTTGTACCCCTATTAGCATACCAAATTCGCTCGGAGTATAATAGCATTTTGGTATGTGATGGATACGAATTCGGATTTAAGCCACGCCCCTTTTACGCTGGAAGTGTAGGTTAAATGTATAGAATGCGCTTGCGCAATATTCGCCGTTCAACAGCTGTTTGCGTCTACCGCATCAACACGTGCCAGATAGATTAAGTGCAAAAAAGAAACTTGTGTAAAAAAGTGAAGTGTATATAGTGACATTATTTTGTGAACCGAATTTTGAAGGTAAATATTCATTTTTAATATATGTTCAGTTTTTATTTAACTGAGTGAAGTTTCATGAAAGATATTCTTATTTCGTTAATAGGTACTTTTTGAAGCTTCCATTCTTATTTATTCAAAGTTCGTCATTACACTGGCATCAATATGGGTTTGCATTTGTCTTATTAACTTTCTTTATGCTTAAGAAGGAATGTCACTCTTTGACCAAGTTTAAATTGTTCAATTTCTTCAAAATAAACATTGGTAAATTTTCTACAATCATAATTATTTATTTAAAAAGAACGACCTTTAATCTCAGTACCTAAATTATTTAGAAATTTTTAAATTATTTTTCCTCATACCTGCACACGAAATGGCCTTTCGCGGGCCTGTTAAGCAAGCGCGAAGTAGAGTTTATTTACCCTAGGGTTCGAAAAATATCTTTCCTCGCTTCGCGTGTTTCTTTCGCTATGCGAAAATTCTTTCGGGAACATAAAACATAGTTATTAGCATTGGCCTTTGAAAGGCCATTTCGAGATTCGGTATGAGGAAAAATAACATAAGTATTAAGCGAGCGAAGCCCTTTATTACTCGCCAAAGCTGGTACTGTAACCTCGAGCTGCTAAAAGGCCATTTCGGCCGCTCTTGGCTCCAGTCCCAGCTTGGCTCGAATAAAGCATGTTTCGCTCCGTAGATACTTAATATACTATTTTAAGTATTAAAAGGTTTCTCAAGACGCTGTCATTTCGAACTTGTTTTTGCTACAAAAAGTAATCTTTACATACTCAGTGAAATAAGTTACAAAAACAGTTTCTTAAAAAATTTTGTAATGCATAAAAAATTCGCATTTTCAAATTTTTAAATAATAATATAACGTCTAAAGTGGAATGGCGAACATTATATATTTTTCTTCACAATATTCAATTTGAAACATTTCTTAATATATATATTCTTTGGAAGTAACTTTGGAAGTAATATTGATTTTCCCCATTTGAATTAATATTAATCTTCATTTATATATTATGTTTACTAAATCATAAGTTTAAAATCTGTCACATTTTCCCGGTTTGTATAGTGCGCATGCGTGAAACATTAAGCTGGCATAATTTTTCTCCACTCACCAAGGGGCGTGGCCTATATCTCAATTCGTATACTTCACATACCAAAACAGTATAGAACTTTGTACGAATTTGGTATGGTGGAGGGAGATGCAATATTTGTATTTGCATAATACGTTTAACGTATGAATTTTATATTATTTTAGTAAAGAGGGTTACTTACCATATTCGTTCAATTTTCATCCTGCAATAGTAGTAAAAATGTTTTACTAAAATCGTATGAAATTTCTTGCCGTGTGTCTAAACATTTGTATAATATCTGCTGTCAACATATACTTATAACTCCTGAAACCTAACAAAGCTGTATCAATTCTTTTTGAAGATTTGGTCCTGGGTTTAATTTATCATGTAATGACGTGCCAAGTAAGGACTTTGAAACTAGAAGCTCGAATTACTGGGTGGTGTGGTAGATAGAAATGATTTGTATTTTGTACTTGCTCCTGTTGATACAATGACATATGCTCTAACGACTGATATTCTTCCAAAATTTTTACATATTCCTATTTCAATGAAGAATCCCTCTGAAACTTTCTTTAAACATAATTTAGCCTTTTCATCGTCTCCTTGAATGAATCCCCCAATATCACTTCAGATCATTTTGGTAGCTCGACTCAAAACCTTTCTTTTGCATCTCGAAAATAAGTTGATTTAAAATGCTGCTCACAATAAGCTTCTTCCAGAGTTGTCGGAGATTTTGATTACAGTATATCTATTTCCCAAAATTGTTCCAACTGAGATTCCAAAGACGAGGTAGTGATTGTATTACACAGAACATTTGTCGATTGTCCATTCTCAATAACAAATGCTCTTCCCAATATCCATCCAAAATGGGTATTATGCAGACTTACCTGGTTTTTCTCCGCAATGTTTCTCCCGCTATATCCTTGTATAAATAACTTCCAAAATATTCTAGCTCCCAATAATAGATCTATGAAGGCAGGCTCATCGAAATTAAGATCAGTTAAGTTTAAGTCTTTTGGTATGAAGATTTTCGATCTATCTAAATGAATTTGCGAATTATTTTCAGCGATAACTGATAAATCAAAACACTCCTCAGTGATCGAAAATAATGAAGTCGTCAACGTTATTATTACAGAGATTGACTTAAAAATAATTGTTTGACATTTATTGTCGCCACTGATTGGAAATTTTATTTGTTCTAAAGGAATTCTCAACTTATATGCTAATGCCACTGATTTGGCTTGACATATTTAAATTTGAAAAACATGAATATATATCTCTCGGCATTTGTATTTCAGAACCCTTTTGTCTGTTATCCTGATGGAACAGGGTACTATGTCTACTTTTGCATTTCCTATAATTAGATGCTTTACATTCTCTACTGAAATGTCCACCTTTACAGCAAGTTGTGCATAATTTTAATTTTCAGATGTCCATTGGTGTCAACTTGAGAAACTTCTCACAACTATATATACGATGATGTCCACCGCATATTTTACATACCTCTACCGTTGTAGTCAGAGATACCATTTTTTCAACCTCTTTCGAATTTTGCTCTGTCAAATTTTCCGATTTAGTTTTTGCTTTATACAACATCTCGAGGGTCAACGTTTTTCCAGAAAATCTAACAAATTTTTCACTGTTGGGATCTAATTTGCCCGATACTAAATATATAATTCATAACCTGCAGTGATCGTGTATGCGTACTTATATCTAGAATATGCATCAAATTCAAATTTTGAAAAAATCAGCTTTTCTAATCGCTTTTAATTCATAAAGGCCCTTCAAGATTCCTATTCACAACATCGACACACGCACACGACACTTGCACACCATTATTTGTAGGTTGACAATGCTACATAATACATGCGTACATACAAACAAAACAGTGAAGCCACGCTAAAAAACCATGGTGTGCGCGTGTCGCGTGCATGTGTCGATGTTGTGAATACGGCTCCAAATGTACATTTATAATTATCCACATGTTTTCATATCAATGCATCAAAAAATCACAAGCGATCTGGTAGTTAGCGTCCGAAGTTTCAAGTGCAGAAACAATCTTCGGAGCATTTCGTCTAAGTAATCCACACAGAAGTTGATATTTCTGGACATTTGGAAAATTTTTCTTATGTACTCCTTCAATGAATGCATCCTTAAATTGCAACTAATCCTCATAATCTCCGTTAAATGGTTAAATTGTAAGTGTCGGTAATTTGACCTTGAGCATATTAACACATGGGCTGAAAAGTTCCGGGTCTCACACATAGATGGCGCTAGTATGATTGCATTCACCTCATTTTCAGTTAATACTAACCTTCAAAAGACAGCTGTTATAATTTCATGGCATTATTTTCATTAGATTGCGAGTTACTGTGCTAAGAGTAACACTACTTTTGTTATTTTCAAAACAATGCATCAAAAACAATTTCGTATTTTAATTTTAAACTGTTTCTTGATGGGAAAAAATACCGTTCAAGCGAAGCAATGGCTTGAAAAGTCTTATCGGGACTCCGCTCCATCAGAAACCACAATAAAACGTTGGTTTGCTGACTTCAAACGTGGTCGTAAAGACACCAATGATGCAGAACGCAGTGGACGTCCAAATGAGGCGGTAACAACAGAAAACAAAAAAAAAACCACAAAATCGTTTTGAATGATCGGAAAGTGAACTTGCGTGAGTTGGCTGACATTGTAAAGATATCAAAAGAACGTTTTGGCTTTATATTGCATGAGCATTTGTCCATGAGAAAGCTCTGTTCATAGTGGTTGCCGCTTTTGCTCACTGTTGACCAAAAACAACAACGTATTGATGATTCTGAGCAGTGTTTGGCCATGTTTAAACGTATTAAACCGGAATTTTTGCGTCGATATGTGACAATGGATGAAACATAGAAACATGGATCCATCACTTCACTCCGGAATCAAAACGATCGTCATCTGAGTGGACAGCAACTGGTGAACCTCGTCCAAAGCGCCCGAAAGCACAACAATCAGCTGGAAAGGTTATGGTCTCGGGATTTTGGGATGTGTATGGTATAATATTCATCGACTATCTTGACGAGGGAAATATCATCAACAGTGAATATTATATAGCGTTATTGGAATGTTTGAAGGCGGAAATTTTAAAAAAACGATCGCATATGGCAAAGAAAAAAATTTTGTTTCATCAAGACAACGCACCGTGTCACAAGTCAATCAAAACAATGGCAAAACTACATGAATTGCACTTTGAATTGCTCCCGCATCCACTGTATTCTCCAGATTTGGCTCCCAGCGACTACTGGCTGTTCGCAGATCTCAAAAAAATGCTCGCCGGTAAGAAATTTCGCTCGAATGAAGGGGTTATCACTGAAACTGAGGCCTATTTTGAGGCAAAAGATAAATCATTCTACAAAAGTTGTATTGAAATGTTAGAGCCGCGCTGGAATGATTGTGTTGCTCTTAATGGAAATTATATTGATGAATGAAGCCAATTTTGACATAAGCAGTTGTTAGCAAGTACTCAATTTGTACAGCCAACAATTGGGCCATAGCACAGCCAGTGTTATCATTCCAGTAATGTCCCAGTACTGCCAGACAACAGAATCTGTAAAAATGCTAGTACTGAAGACCACTAAATTAGGTAGTCTCGAGTTCACTAGAATATACGGATGTGTATTCTTCTTTAAACTTAATCTATCGCAAAAAGGTATGGCATTTATTCCCAACTAAGGAATAAAAGTGACGTTTTATTCTATAAGCCATGTTAACGAACATAAATAGTAACGACGATAAATAAATTATATGTATTTTAATTATGCCACCAGGAAACCTGTTGTCCTATCAGGGCAATCACTAATTTTTATTTTTCGTAGCTTGACTTTATTTTATTATTTTATCTTTGATACTTTTTTTTTTTTTTTTTTTTTAAATGGCAGCGAGCCATATAACCTAACACTTAGTCTTTATG
>JABFPN010006068.1:0-12099 GCA_022817305.1 Leptoteleia sp. ZL-2020
AATTTCGTACTAATGCGCATGCGCTATACAGTTAAAACGAGATACACTATCCCGCGACAACGTTTCTCTCTCGGCTCGCTTTTCAATATGCAGAGAGCATGGCAGTGCACGTTCCAGTATTACTATATTTCAGTGATTCTACCGACATTTCATACTGAAGTTATACTAAAGTTAGTTTCCGAATACGCCACGGTTCTGTCAGGTTCTGTAGTTCCGGAACCTATTCCAGGAGTGGCATTACGCTCCCGCTTAAATCTCGTTCCATTCAAATCTCATTTCAATTTCGCTTCCATCTAATTTCAATCTCGTTTAAGTTTGGTTTCATTTGATTTAAATTTCGTTTCGATGTTTTGATTTACTCTCGCAAACGCAGTTTTACGGTGTTCTCACTCAAACAAAACTGAAATGAAATTTAAATGAGATGGAACGAAAATTAAACGAGATTGAAATTAGATGGAAGCGAAATTGAAATGAAATTTGAATGGAACGAGATTTAAGCGAGAATGTAATGCCACTCCTGAACTAGCTGAATTATATATACCGAATGTGCACTGTACACTTATTTTATTCAAAGTGCACATATATATTTCTTTATTAATTAATCCTCTATCAATTAATATTTTAATTAATATATAAATAAATTTTTTCTATTTTATTTTCTTTATGTGTATATTAGCTAATTTGACGTAATGATTAGTATTTAGTTATGCTTTGATTCGATAAATGACATATTGTTTTGTTAATTAATAATAGCTATCTTATTTGAATTGTGATATGATAAATTAGTCATGGCCAAGCGCGTATGTCTTCTGACTACTAATCTGTAGGTTGGGGTTTCAGTTCCGGTTTTAGTGCCCAGTTAGTCGGTTTGAAATTTTTTCCTCTTGTTTTTTTTTATTTTTTTTATTACGCAAAATATTTATTGATAATATTATAATAAATAACAATAAATCAATTGTTATATAAGAGAGGAACCTGCGGAGGATCCTCCGGAGGATATTAGGGGCGTATTTGAGCGAAGGAAACTTCGGAGGAATCTGCGGCCGAATCCTTCGGAGGGATTTTTCACAGGGTTATTACATAAATTTCATTACAATACAATATTTTTAAAACAAAAAAATAATATTCTTTTCATCAATTCCTTCGAATTCCATTTATTAATGCAAATTGTGCCATGTTCTAAAACTGACTGCTAGTATTTTGCATCTTCTATTGACTTATTGCAATGCGTATGTTTGTTTCACTAACATAGTACCGGCAGTCTACTTTAGAACGTACCTTTAATATATAATGAAAAGACATAAAATCAATTTGCAAATACTATTATTATTGAGCAATTATTAATTTATTAATTTTTTTTTGTATATTAAACATAATAAAATTAAACGTTTTTACACGATAATAATCTTCTTAACAAATGTCAGTCGGAACGTGCGTTAACCAAGAGAGAATTGTCTTTGGGTGCTTCCGATAGGTCCGCGTGCATGCACGCGGACCTATCGGAAGCACCCTTTGTGTGCGTGAATCGTCACGACTGTTCGGCCGAATTCGGCTGCTTTCCGAACTCGCGGTCTCAGACACGACTTTGAGGCCGCGGCCCATTTCTGGCATGACTGATCTCATCACTACGTTCTTTCATCTGTGGTCTGATGTTCTGTCAATCAATTGTTATTAAGTTTGACAGAAGTACAGCACTCAACGTTATTGTATAAATGTTATACGTACATGTAGTTAATCAAAATTGTGGATATAAACTTTAAGTGTTTGTCGAAATATGTCTAAAATAGAAGAAGGAAACGCTCACATACGTCAAGCTGAAAAGAGGTATAAATAATTGGACAAAACTTTAAGTATTTCAAATTTAAGATTTCTAGCAACATGTAACTATATATATAATATATGTTGTACATATTATTTTTAGTTTAAAAACATCATTATTGAAATGGAAGCCAGATTTTGAAGTGGCTGCGGATGAATATACCCTTGCAGGTAAAAATCAATCATTTTACGCTTATTGGTGTGTTTGTTGATAATGTTTATATATCTCTTTGAAACTTTACATTTTTCTTCAGCAACTTGTTTCCGAATTGCTCGATCTTACCAACAATGCAAAGAGTGTTTGATGAAAGCTGCAGATTGTTATAAACAAAATCGATCGTATCCTCTTTATAATTTATTTTTATCGATTGTATTGTATTCTTGTACAATAATTATTAGTTGTCTTATTTATGCTATTAATTCTTTTCCATATTAAATTTTATTCAAATTGAATTTATATTAAAAAAATACTGGAAGGATCAAATTATATATATATATTTTCTTATTCTTCTTTGTTAATTTAATTTTACTAAATTGATGTTAATTTAATGTTAAAATTTAATGATAATTTATAATAATATCTCGTTAATTTATTATTCATAAACATAAAAATTTTAATTTAGAAAATTGACTGATTGTTAACCTGTTGTACTAAATTTATACTTTTTAATTAAATTTTCTAATACATCCTTTTATTCTAACAATAAAAAAATGTATTAAATATTTAGGCCAATCTTGGGCCAATTAAAATTTATGATCTTCAAATAACATAAATATAATAATACTTGTATTTTTCTTACAATTATTATCTTAGATGGTTTCATGCAGCAAAGTAAGTTTATTTATCACATTTATCACAATTTATATAATACTAAATGATTTTCTTATAAAATTTAATAATAAGAACAATAAATTAGTACTTTAATAAATTATGTAGGTTTATAATATAAATAAATGACCTTATTTTTTAAGATTCTATTTTGAGCATATTTGTTATTATGTGGTATTTACAAGTATGTAAATTTCTAATACATTTTGTAGAAGTTTCGAGCAAGCTATACTTATCTTAAAAGAAATGGGGAATTTGACAGAAATACCACATTTAGCTCATTCAGCTTGCACTTTTTATCAACAGCATGGTTCCCCAGAATCCGGTGTAACAGCATTAGATAAAGCAGCCAAGATCTTAGAATCATCAAATCCAGAACAAGCTATGGAATTATACAAACGAGCAGCAGATATCGCAATGGTAATAAAAATAATGTTATAAAAAGATGTACACTAAAATCAGTTATAAAGAAATAGAGTTTTTTATTAAAAAAAACGTCAATATTATGGAATACATTTGACTTCCACACATTTGCTTTTCCGACGCAAAAAGTTACTGTGCAACTGCAATACGTGATTTCATTATTTTAAATCTTATTCAATTTTGGCGGGTTTTGTGCTTTTCACTGATTGATCAGAGTGCAGTAAATGTATGGAAAAAGAGAAACAAATGTATGAAAGAGAAAATAAGTGAAGAGCAAATATATGGAAGTCTTTTTAAAAAAAAAAATTTAAAATAAAAATTCTTTTTTTGTATTTGCCTCACACAACTTGCGTTACTTATTTAAGTCAATTTTATCATATTTGTAGTACATTTTAAATATTCTAATGAATTATTGCATAATGTTAAAGGGTGAAGACAGTCCAAGGCAAGCTGCCGAGTATATGAGCAAAGTTGCAAGAATATTAGTTAAATTGCAGAATTATGATCAAGCTGCAGATGCCATTCGGAGAGAAATTGGAATGCATCAGCAAATAGATCATCATCCGTCTATAGGACGATTGGCTGTAGCTCTAGTTTTGGTACAACTTGCAAGAGGTGACCAAGTAGCAGCTGAAAAAGCATTTAAAGAATGGGGCAATTATTGCGAATCTTCAGAGGTACATTTGTTGTTATTTTAAAAAATTGCAGCATAATCAATTATATTAGGTTACTAGTATTAAGGTATGTCTCCGAGTACTTTCACTCTAAAAAATAAATGGCACTACAAATCGTGAATTTACCTTATTATACGTATAACATTGTAATCATAGAAAGAAAATTTTTGTATCAGTCTGTACTAACTACAAATCTTTTGTAAGTTGTGTATTCAAAATGACACTTCATAATCTATTACATATCAGTTTTTGAAAAAAAATTTAAGGTTAAATGTCACTCGTTGGCCAACTCAAAATGAGCATAATCTCAAAAATAATACATATGTTTAAATATATTGTAAAATAAAAATTCATTTAGGAAAAACGCAACGTACGTTCACAGTTAAACAAGTTTAAAGAAAATTGTTGAAATAATTCCCAGTTATAGTTTGTAACTATATCAATATAGGTACTCAATTTCATAAGGTATTAAAGAAACTCGATTTCTCGGAGACATACCTAATTTGTATTTATAATTTTGATTGTGATTTTGGTGATTTATTGATCAGGTACAAACATTAGAAATGCTTTTACAAGCTTATGATAATGAAGACGCAGATTCAGCAAGATCTGCTTTAAACAGTCCATTCATTAAGCACATGGATACAGAGTATGCGAAACTAGCACGTGGTTTGCCTTTGCCCCAACAAGAATATGCTGTACCACCAGCAGGTGTTAGAGCAAATGCAGCGCCATCGTACATTTCTGCTAATGCTAATAAACTGAACAGTCAAGCTACCATTGAGGCAGAAGTCAATCATGTGAGTAATATAATTTAGAATTTTTATAATTTTAAAGTGAGATAAAGTAGTAAAATATAAAATAAGCTACTATTACTAACAAAACTAATTTATACAGGGGAGCATCTTTAAAGGTTTTACTTTCAGTCATTGATATGCTGTTAAAAGTTTAATTAAATTATCCTCAGACAATAATTTTATGATAATACAAAAACTTTTCCCGCCTGCAACAAAATACTTTAGCACTCACGAATTCACTTATTTTCAATATAAATAACCTACCTAAATTCGCGGGTTAAATTTACTTAATAAAACGCCGTGCGCCATGCGTGGCGGCTTGGACGATTATGTCGACAATATAATTTTGATCGCCAAGGTCGGCCCGTAATTCGCCTAAACTTATTTTCAAATACTCTTATAAATACATATCTTATCTTCGTTTATCAACATCGTTCAATTTAAATACGTGAATATTTGATTTTAATTTCCCAAATATTCACCCAAGTCAAATAATTCGTTACACCCTATTTCATACAAACATTGTTCTACTCTTTCATACCAAGATACAGAAGATTGTTTTAACATAAATTGCTTTATTTAATTTTACAATTCCCATTTTTTTATTAACATTACAATTGGTTATGTCAGGTTGAAACATGTAAATATCTTACTTTAGATAACCATTTAAAAAACTGTTTTTACATCTAAATGAATAATATGAATAATAATATATAGAGAATTTCTGAATAAAATAGTTTGTATGTTTTACAGGAATTAAAAGAAAGGACTGAAGAAGTGGAAAAAAAAGTGGGAAAATCTTTGGAAGAAACAGAAGGAAAAGAATCATCAGCAGAAGAATGTACAGTTTCCAAATCAATGCAGAAGGAGGAAGAAGATGAATACGAAGGAGGATTATGTTGAATGAATTAATATAATAATATACACTATTAATAATTGAACATAACTTAATTAAAAATTTTTAATTTTAAACCTACATAATTACTCATTTCTCAGTGAACTGAGATGACCTAGAAAGTCTTTTGAAAACATGATATAATGAAATAATTATACAAGAAAAATTGGGGAGAACTATTCTTCCATTGATGGGAGTAGGGGAGAGTGCCCAACAGTTTAACAATTTATAAACAACGGTTTATAAACATTAAAAAAAATCAATATAATTGGTATATTTTATTATTCCTGTTTAAAATGACCATTCAGCCACAAAATAAGCTAGGTTTCATTTATTAATATTGTGAATTCATGAAGTGAAAAGTGTTTTTAGGAAAAATGTTTGCACTACTCTCGGTGAATTATTAGACCCTATTGGCTAAATGGTTATAAATTTAACAGGATGTGTAATTCTTCCATCGTTTAGGAAGCTGTATAGTCTGCAGAGAATGTTTCTCCTTAATTTTTCTTCTTGTACTCTGAAAAAAAGTAACCGTCACACATTAATGTTAAAATTACCTTTAAATTTACTGTGTTGCACCAAAAATCACAGCTTGAGTGCTAAAAATAGGTTATCAATATATATGAAATGTTACTGTTACTGCATCTGCCAAATATGTAAAGTCAATCATTGTACATGGAAAATTCAACCGTACATGGAAAAAGTATCCTCATTTATAGATATATGAGTTTATTTAATAATTTTTAATTAATTTACTACGAATTTATTTTATTTCCAGAATGACACACAAATTTAAGTAAATAAAACAAATATTATTGCGTTACATATACCGTATGGCTGATTCAAATACTTATCTAACATAGTGTCTGAACATAGTATTAACATGATGCCGTAAATATTAACAAGTAGATTAAGGTTTTCTTTATTTTATAAATAGAATATATAGAAGTAATCGATGTAATTGCTTCAGATCATTTTCTCAATTTGGAAGATAATTTGAAATAGAAATAATTGAATATATATCATTATTTTTAAGCACATTTATATAACGTGTTTTCGAGATGGTAAAAAAACGCATTCCGTATATTCGCTCAAAATTAATTTAAAAACTCCGATATTTTAATTGATTTAACATCCGTATCCAATCCGTATCCAATCCGTATTCGTTCGTTTTTGTGATGTTCGTTATGTGTCATTTCTCGGTTCGTGTAATCCTCCGGCTGAGCTGTATTAAATTGTTCAAGGCCTTTTTGGGTATATTGACTTGGAAACCCGCAAAAGAGATCCCATAACCATCTTCTCTTTTCTACGGTCATTTTAGGAGTATGAGGAATTTCTATTTTTACTAATTTCCACTTGGGTGGAAATAGGATTTTCTCATTCAGACACGGGGCAATAGTCCTCAACTCCACCAGATCATAAGATTGTCAATTGTATATTTTAGTCATTTCACTTTTCTTAGTGACCCAGGATGTCTCTTTTTGTAACAAGATCGTGAGCGTTCTTTATCTAATTTAGCTTTGAGGTCCTTGATTATCTGAGTTTTATTTCGGCTACTCACGGTAAAATATTACTGGGATTTAAAACGTGCATCATTTAGTATAGGAAGAATGAAAAAGTATATTTACTTGTGTTGAGGAGTGATGTCAACTGAATCGTGGACAATAAATAAGAAAGATATATTTGTTTTGCAAAAATTAGTATGATTTTAAATTGAAACACTAACTCCATGACAGCAGACCTTGAACATCATCTTAATGGAAATAAATATGAAGAATAGTACTTTCATATCAGATAATAAAGGACACATAATTCTGTTCACGTATATGCATACTTTATTAACTGAGTGAATGGTTTAATACCGAAAACGCCGGTTATGTTATAAATAGCATTTATCGAATCTTCGTTTGATTATTAATTTATGTCTTAATCCAAGATTAAATGGCATTTGTTTGTTCATAACATTCATTATTGCCCATGCAGAAATTTCCGACTTTGACATCCGTTTTAACGTTAAAACAATGTCATTTATTTGACGTCGATGATCAACGCAGTATCGATGTTATAATATTAATCGTTATAACGTCGTTCTATGAGGTTGATAACCAACGCATTATCAATACATATACCTCTAATTATATTGTATAGTAACGTCGTTGTAACGTTTGTTGTCAATAATACCATTTTACAATACGTTATAATGCATTGACTATGTATTAAATAAAATCACTTTATATCATGTATGTAACATTAGAACATCACTAAGTAATGTAGGATTTTTGTTTAATACAACGAGGAATTTTAAAATAAAACTAATCACCAATAGTAAATTTAAATATTCAGTATATTATCAGTAATAACAGGTACATACACACTCGAATAAATATTTCTTTCTACGGTAACAAGAGACTATTCACACGCCGCTTTTGTCATTTATATATTAGCGTTAACATGTTTTGAATTGTCCCCACCTAATATAATAATCATTCTAGAATGATTCCCACATTCGTCCATCCTATTATCATATGCCCTCAGATGATAACTCACATCGTCCATTTTTTTTCAACTGCTGTTGACGTCGATCGAGGGCCTTCTTTTTCACCAAATTTCCTCATCATCTGTCGGTTATTACGCACGGTCCTAACATTTCTGGCATAGTTTTAATCCTGGCCCGCCATGGGTACGCATAATAGCTGTAAGGTCACCTTCTCGGTATTCTGTCACACCAATAGTCTCTCTGCATTAAGATTACCCCATAACAGCGAGACGATGTGTCTGTGTGCAATTTTGTATCTGCCACTCCTTTATACAATCCCAATACCGGCTCTGTACACAATGCAGACTTCAAACGCTCAAATGCACGACTCTCCTCAGAAACGACGTATCCCAAAAAAGTAACTGACGGCTGTAATAATTCACATTTTTCAAAATTAAACGTTAAACCAAATTGTTTCATATCCACTGAGGGAATAATCGGATCATCCATATAAACCGTTAATACCCCTTTATTAATAAAATCTCGAAAAGCAATATGTAAAAATTTTTGAAAATGCGCTGGCAAAATACACATACCAAACGGAAGTCCTGCACATTCAAAATGCCCGTCCTGTATGACAAATGCTGTAAACTTACGACAATCGAATACGGCAATCGAAACATGAAGAAAACCATTTTCGAGATCAAGCGTCGTAAAAAATTTCGCTCCCTGTAAACGCATCAGCTGATTCGGGCTAGCATATACTGAAAATGAAGGTCTAATTACTCCATCACTCAACCCTTTCTCAATAATATCGTCAACTTATTTTTTTTCATTAACACTCAATCTGCGCGAAGTTTGATATACAGGAATATCGTCTTTCATAATTATATTTACATTCATATCAACATCTCTAGTTCAATTCACTTTATAATTTTCATTAATTTTTTCAGCCTCTAAATAAATATTATCAGCAATTAACACATGGGCTGTAAAATCTGCATAAATATGCATAAATATTTGTTATTTTAATTTAGTAATTTTTTTTCGGAAAATTAAAAATTTTTAGGTTATATCTTTCTCATCTGAGTAATCATTGGTCTGTCCCTTCGCTGCCTTACTTTTACCGTCGAGATTCTATTGAAATTCTTGATTAATAAAACTATATTTAATAAAAAATGAAATAAATTTATTAATATTGAATATTCTTACTTTTATTAAATTTCTATTTTAATAGAAAATACTAATTACATAGTTTTCTTTGCGCAAAAACATTTTTTTATGCGTGTATCAACACTTGAGGAATTATGAATATTATCGGCTCATCAGTTATTCTAATTGTTTACTCTTACAAATAAATAAATTTGACGAAAATAAATAAAGTGCAGCTTTTTTCAAAATATCAAAAAATTAAATAATAGTAAAATAAGTAAAGATTATTTAGAATAATAGTAAGCTTCATATATATAAGTAATCATTTTCATTAATTCTTTAATTTTCTATGCATTAATTTATGTCTATTTATCAAATTTTATATTCATATTTATAGATTAAAAATGTTGATAATCTTTTATCGGGTTGAATTGAATATGACGGTTGTTGACACGGATGGATATACTCGTAATTTACTCTCGAGTGAATAGTTTTTACTTTAACCGTTGAGGTGCTTATTTTTGAACAAAGCACGTGTTGTGCGCGTCGGTGAAACAACTCGCTTAGTCTGCTCGTAAAATAGATTATTGAACCTCCTCTCTATACGTTACAAAATTATTCAGTGAAGTTATCTATTTAGGTACCCTAATTATTATACCCTAATTATTTTTTATTAGCAAAAAATGATTTGTAATTTGTTGTTTATTATATTGTTCGTGATATTTATGTTTTGCGTTATTCGTGAGAGGCTTAATTTGCAGCATTATCCACCAGGTAAGCATTTTCTATCATATTTGAGACAATTAATGCATGGAAAAAATGATTAGTCTTAATTAATGTTGAACATTTACAGTTACAAAAATGGTATTGTAGTATATTTTTCTCCAAAACTTACTACGAATATATTTAAAATACTAAAACCATCACATAATGAATGAATTTTAATTCTAAGTACTGATAAATAATTTAAAAATATATTTTATTAAATAATTTCAATTCCATCATTGTAAAATATAATGATAATTTTAATATAATTTTTGAAAATTTTCCACACAATTTTGTATATATATGCAATTAATTTAATTAATTTTGTATATACATTGTTACGATGGGTGGTTTTCGGTGGTTGTTGTGCCACCAAATTATACGATAGAAGGTGTTGTGTTTACCACCAGTTTGTGTTTCGATAGTTTCTCTTTATTCTCTTTGGTTACAAAATGAGTTGATTCAATATTAAAAGTTTCGTTTCTTGGTTACACTGAAACTCATCAGTAAGGCTAGTGTAACCAATGCCTTATACGCTATGAATTTATTTCAAGAGAATATGTTGTAATATGCTATCTATATATCATCTCAGTAGTGGAAAAGATGAAATCACAATCATCTGCACCCTCTACTGAGAATATATGATATTATTCTCTTGAAATTCAATTTATTTGTTTACAAAGTTACTTTATTTTTTTTGCAGGTCCTTTTTCGTGGCCTTATATAGGAAACTTTGTTACACTTCGACGTCTTACGAAAGAATGTAAGGGTCAGCATTTCGCATTAATGAAATTGTCTAAAATTTATAACAGCAATGTCATAGGATTTAACCACAATGGTAAAAATGTTATTGCGGTTTCTGGTCGTGAAGCTGTTCATGCTGTCTTACACGGTGATGAATATGAGGGAAGACCATGGAATGAGTTCATTAAATTACGAAATTTTGGATTACGTAAAGGTATGTAATAGGGAATGACGATATATAATAGGGAATGACAATTCTAATCAGATATATAATACTGTTGCATTTTATTGATGATGTAATATCAAGGTAAGCACCTGAATGGTAATGGGTGTAAATTTTCATAGGTATTACTATGAACGACGGCGAAAATTGGAGGCTTATTCGAGGTTGGTTTGTAAAAAACTTTAGAAATGTAGGTTTCGGAAGAGAAGAAATGTCAGAACTTATCAAATTTGAGCTGATGCAAATTCTCGAAAATTTTAAGAAAGGTGGCGTCGTGCGAATTAAAACCGCTTTTGCACCAGTCGTTATAAATGTGCTTTGGTCATTAGCTATAGGAAAGCGATTCTGTGAAGGAAACAAGTACGCATATTCACGAATAACAACTTAATCTGAAGCTTTTTTAGAATTTTTATTTATTGGACTATACACATAAAGAAATTTCTACACTGAGAGAAAAAAATATTAATTTTTAGTAAAAAGTTTACTAGTTTGGCATTATAATTGCAGAATATCATTATATTGCAAACTAAATTATGAAAATGTATTAAATCAGTTTATTAAACATTGTAATTCCGTATAGTTTTGTACAATTTGACATTCTGTTTTATGAACGGCATAGTTTAGAGACACTGAATAGTGACACCTAATGGACAAAATATATAATAAACATTTTTTCAAAAACTAGAATTCAGTTTATTAAAATTTGAAATCCCTTGGTTTCTAATTTTTAATATTCTTTTTTCTCCGTGTAACTACAAACGCATGGAATCCATTAGAAGTATGATTCTGTTTCTTACGAAATCGGTATGATAATCATAATCTATTTGTATGAATTCACAATTACTTCTTATGATATATCTTGTTACTATGATTGCATAAAAAACAATTAAACATAGTTCAAATCTCGTGCCTGAAACATAGTGCTGATACGCAAAAGTAGTAACATTGTCTTTCCACGCTAATCTCATAAGACCCATGCCATACGAATATCGTCCAGGAGTGGCATTACACTGTCGCTTAAATCTTGCTCCATTCAAATCTCATTTCAATTTCGCTTCCATCCCTTGTGGAAATTTTTGTCTGCAAAAGTCTGCAAAAGTCTGCAAAAGTCTGCAAAAGTCTGCAAAAGTCTGCAATCAAGTCCGCAAATGTCTGAAAAAGTTTCTCCAAACAGTCTACAAATGTCTGCAAAAGTCAGCAGTCTCAATTTTGATATCTTCTCAGACAGTTGTAGATTTTTTCAGACACCGCAAGAATTTTCTAATTATATGCGAATTTTCGCATATATGCGAACATTTTTCAG
>JABFPN010006069.1:0-12098 GCA_022817305.1 Leptoteleia sp. ZL-2020
ATGGTAATTCTCTGAGTTTTTTTCTTTTTTTTTTTTTTTTTTCGCTGAACCTTCTCGACTTAATTCCTATGAAAGGACAATCGTTTCACTCCACATTATGAACCATATGCTGTTGTGCTTTTAGCCACTAACGAGGGAAGGTTTCCCGACGGAATTGCCCGACTTCAATGCCGTTTGGTTAGTGAATAGGTACTCCCGCGAGACAAATAAAAGTACCAATTATTCGGGCCGAGATACATATTTATACGGGCGAAAGTAATTTTCACATTTTTTTCATTGTCGAAATTCGTCGAATTTATTGCCATTCGAAAGTGTAAAATTAAATTATTGCAGTTTCATAATAAGACCTTGTTGTTGTGACAGTTTTAGGTCACATTGAGTTGGTACATTAAGTATTAAACCGATTGAATTTTAATATAAAGCTTTAATAATAATCGAAATATGGATTAACGAGAAGGAAGATGTTTAGTGAAAATATGAAACTGAAGGATGAAACGTTTTTGAAACGGAGCATTTAAAAATAGTAATGTTTGTAAATACAAAACGAAAGAAAAATTTTTTTACATTCTTTTTATTTTGAACAGGCTGAATTTTTCAGTAGCATTACGAAAAGGGAAAATATTATGAAAATACGAATAATCGGTTAAAGGTGTGCTTTATTTTCATATATTTATATGATAATTGAGTTGATGTTAGGTAAAGGATTATATTTAATCGTTATCTCCCAAGGACAAGCGAAACAAAACACAAATCACTCAAAGTTGGACGTTCGTTACGCGGGATGTGAACCATGAAATACAGACCTCCAGGTAGAACACTCATCTCATTGAATCCTTCCTTACACGAATATATTGTTCTGCTTGGCGATATAAATTCTGCCTCTTCATTGAAGTTTCATCGAAAAAGAAATATTACTTCCGACTTATTTATAAGCAGTTTCAATAATTAGTATCTTAAATTTTAATCCACTCAGTTTTCAATTATATTTGAATCAGTGCTAAATTTAAATTTAATATTTGAATTTTGTAAAAATTTCACCCGGGATAATGTTCATCTGCACGGAGAGAAAAGATTATTAAAAATTAGAAACCAGGGATTACAAATTTTAATAAACTGAATTCTAATTTCTGGCAAGCTTTTTATTCTGTGTTTTATCCGCTAAATATCGCTATTCATCAGTGTCGCTAATCAGTTGTCTATGTCGATCATAAATCAGATATTACAAACAGGTAACTAAAATTTAATAAATAGATTGTTAAATTGTACGAAACTACATGGAATATTTTTAATAAAATAATTTAACAAATTTTAATCATTTAGTTTTCCATATAATAATATTCTGTAAGTATAATGTTAAAATAGTAAACTTTTCATTAAAAATTGATAGTTTTTTCTCTCGGTGTGGTTCGATAAAATTTAAATAGAATTTGTTGTTTAAAAAAATCGATATCGATAACGGTTAATGCCACGCTTCCAACGTAACTGGATTATATAACACGTGATGAATTGGTTCTATTATACGAAAGCAGCAAGGTTACCAAAATATCTCCTAATACTCGTCGTTAAAACTTCACCGATTTATCATCTGTACGAAACAAATTCCCATAGTTTGTTTTTAAAACTGAAGGACTTAACGAACGGATAAAGAATTTTTTGAGACAAACGGCTTCGAAAATAATGATATCGTACCCCGGTTAAATGAAAGTGAAATACCCGTAAAATTATAATTGACTTTTTTATTTGTATTTATATCTCTGTTGTCTCTTCAACAACGTAAATCTGGCTTGATAATTCTGAAAGATATCGAACATTTCTTTCGTATCCTCTCCTTTATTTAACTACGCTTGAAAACTACTACTACAATTCAACTTTCAGAAGGTAGGATTAAAGAAAGGATGAAGAAATGGATTAATAGCGTTTGATTTAATTACAGTTAGCTGCTGGAAAGAAAATATTAATGACAATTATAAATTTCCGTCCTCGATTCAATTTAACATCGCATTTGCCCAACATTTAACTTGATAAATATTTGTAATTTATTGCAATGACCTCTTGTTTAAATATTGCGAAATACAAGTTATAATTATACAAATAAAATTATTGTACAAATAATGATACGAAAACGTCAATAATTGCATTTCGCCAGTAGAATGTTTATCGTTAATGGAACTGAGTAGTGTTTTTTTTTAATTTAGCAAGAAAAAACATTGTTTGTAAATATTTGGAAGGTCAAACTAACGAAACAAAAACAATGATATTGTTTGTTTACATCCCAATGTCATAAAATTGGATGTAAATATAAACCAAAAACAAAGTTCTTTACATTTTGTATTTGGAAAACGTTTCATTTTTTAGTACCATTATTTGTTTTTGATAATTTTCGGTTCAACACACAAACAATCGCGATTACGCGTACACATATATACACATGCACGCGTATCCACGCACACGCACACATTAATCGGTTGGTAAAGTTTTTGCCGACATGTAGCAAAATGGTAGTATAAATTTTAAGTGTCATATCTTTGCCATTTTTCATCGTAAATCCAAGATTTTAACGTGATTTGATGGATATTGAATGAATTTTATGACCGCCACTTTATATTTAACGATTGGTATGGGTTTAAATTCTATGCATGTCATCAATCTGTCAATTTTTTTTAAACTTCTGAGCATGCTTTCTTTGAAGACGTAAAACGGGGTAAGCTGCAAATGACTTAACAAAATATAGAAAGTAAATCAGTTATTTAAATCCATTTTTAGTAATTTTATAATTCGGATCAAATCTTTTCAGGTATAAAATATTTACATACCTGTACAAAATATAATTAAAAACATTTTTCTATGAAGTTTATGAAACTTAAACACTTGTGCATTTGTTTCCATATAAATTTAAAGATAGCAGGAAATTTCGAGTTTTCACTTTTTAATTATATATTTTTTTTCCTGCGTATTAACATGTATTAAAGTAATTTTTTTTCTAATTAGCAACAATCAGTCATTACTATCAATTTAATAAAATAGCATTACTACCGTATATTATTTGTAGCAATTTATATCGTTAGTGTCAATTTTATTGCAAGTTATCGATTAATATCTTTCACGATTTATAGAACAGTAATTCATGCTACGTATATAATATTCATGGTTCAATATAGTTATCCATAAATATATTATATCGATAATTTTCCACGTGTTTGAGAAGGTTAATTTATAATAGCTATAGATGTTAAAAATTTCATACTTCACTGAAAATACCGACCCTTTTAATATATATCAAGTTTTATTTTATCTAAAATCGAAAAAGAAAATTATATGTTTAATGCTATAGTGTTTTCATATTACAAAGTATCATAAAAAGTTTTTTTCTATTCTTTTGAAATAGAAATTGCTTTATTTGAATATAACTTTGAACTTTGGATCGACGTGTTGAATTTAATTGTCCATAATCCTTAAGAATATTGAAGTAATGAGATATTTTAATTTAGTTTTTATAATGTTTCATTTAAAAAAATACAATTATGTTTTCAAAAACACCAAACTTGATGAGAAAAATATGAGAAAAAGTAGTTTTCATTTTTTTTTTTTTTGTACAAAATTTATAAATTTATTTTCATTTGTAAATAAATTGCCCGCTTTTAACTGCATTAAATGTTACATTTTATAAAAGTTTGGTGGAAATAATACCAGTTTGCTACTCGTTGTCAAAGGACATTACCAATTTTATTCAAACAAACCCATTCGATCGAAAGCCATAAACCGAACAAAACTGATGCAACATTATGTTCGATTAAACGAATAGTTTACGATGACGATTTTTTTACTTCTTTTTTTTTTATTTTCTTCCAGACAAAACATTATTAACTGGCGATAAACATAACAAGAACAATGTTAGCTGTTCAAGGACAATACAATACGAACCTACGACTAACTGTAAATATTTATATTAATGATATTGAAATGTTGAAGACCGTTAACTGACGAGCATTAAATTAGAATTGAATTTTATCTCTTATGAGGTTATTATAATCGAAACGATAGTTGCTTTAAAATCCCGATATTACTTATTTCAAGAGTTTACATGGTTTTACAATTCTATGGTCAAGTGGCTATATGTGGTATATATATTTGGTCAACATTACGCAGTGCTTGGGGCTACACGCTGCAAGAAAAGCAAACGAAGCAAGTTCTCCGGGGGAGAAAATTTAATGAGATTCGAAAATTATCGGAAATAGTACACACAGGTGATATCAGGAGGATATCGATAGAGTGGAGATGATGGCATTTTTCATTTTAATTTTCAGTCTCTTAGTTATGCAAGCTCCGTTTGTTATTTTTTGTAGCTTGAATGAAGGCAAATATTTGAATAACATTATATTAAAATATTTCGCATGAATCATATAATTTTAATTGAATGATACACTGTATAAATAATTTATGCCAATTCTCAAAACTATTTCATGTAAACCAATACATCTTTAATTAAATATTGTAAGCATACACTGAGAAAAAATATAGTAATATGAACTATACTCATAGTTAATTTTCGTGAATACTGTACAATTTTAGTTCCAATTATCTGATTTTTAGTTAAAATAACCATAATATGGTTATTTCAACCAGAATTTTAGTAATCACGAAAATTAACCATGTTACCTTTTTCTCAGTTTACCCCTAGCAAAAATGAAACATTTATGGTCCATATATGGTCCATATGCGTTTTAAAGATTTCATATAAGAAAATAAAAATTTCATATACGGACATATATGTTTATGCTTAATCTATATATGGTCGATATATGGCAACAATTGATATAATATTGTAGCATTCAATAATTTCCTTATATGGCCATTATGGATTAAGGAAAAACATAAATGTCCGTGTATGACTTTTTTATATGACTTTCCTTATATGAATTTCCTTATATGAAATTGTTAAAACATATATTGACCATACATGGACCATATATGTTTCACTTTTACTAAGGACATTGACGCAAAAATGCCTATATTATAATTAAATTTAACAACAATTCATTAATTGTTCAAAAATTTATATTAGACCAGCATAAATTGGCGAAGTTTAAATACATTCTTTATTGTGTAAAAGTTTTGCTTCATGAAACGTTATTTGAAAATTTTATGCGATGAAGGAAGTCGCATAATATTATTACAAAAGAAAATTGACGGGACTTGTGAAATATTTATGAACAAATGTGGTTGCATCTGCGTTCTTGCATTTCGTAACAGCCAACTTTCACGATTTACATTTTTATATATTATTTATGATAATGCATTTGCGCAATCATAAACGTAGCAAAATACTTGTGTGCATTTGTTTTATTAATTCTTTTGTCTTGCATTATTATTAGAACAAGAGTTATATATTGAATGAGTTTTTGAATATTCCGCGTTTAAGCAGGCTTGGCTACCAACCAAATTGTACGAAACTAGAACAATCCTTTAATAGTAAAATATTCAAATGAAAATAAGTGAATTTCTTTTTAATACGCTTTTACTTAGAAACTTGGTAAAAAAATTAATATGTTCTTATAATGTTTTTTATCAAACGATGCTTTATAATGATTGGTGCTGGAAAATGGAACGTTTTTTAAAGTACAATATGTAAACAGCTTTGTATTTGTTTTGTATTTGTATCCATTTGAACGTTCTTTGGATGTAAACAAATAATATTTTGACAAGAAAAATTTGTTAATGATATTTTTAATAGAATAATTCTAATTAAGCAATTTTCTTTGCAAAAATAATTTATTTTTACAAATTCACAAAAGACATAAACTAAAACCAACTAAGCTTTATATTAAACATAATCAACAAAATGTTCGTACTGAAACGAATGGCATGAATTTTAACGAAACCTTCTGTTTTAATAAGAAAGTGTCGGTATCATAATATAATTTATCCATTTGATAGTAGAACTTTCCAACTCATCTAAAAGCTTCAACACTTGAATTCGACAGGATAACTTAAATTTGTCGTCAATTTACGAAACATTATTATATACGAAAGAGATAATATTAAATGGCTTAAAAGGAGCAATACACATTCCCAAGGCCAATAAAAGCACAACAACAACATACGAAAGAGATAACAAATATAAAGAAGGGCATTTGTTTATTTTAACTAACGAAATTTTAATTCCTTCATCACTTAATATATTTACAAATTTGTATTTTATAATTTACAGTTTTGAATGATGTTTCCTTAACTTAAAATTTCTTAAATTGTTGATGAATAACTGAAACATAAATATTTAACTAAGGTCTTTAGAAGGTACAAAAAGAATTGACAATTTAAAATATTTAATAGATTATTCGTTATAAGAATTTTTGTCGTTGGGATGCGATCCACTCCAGTGTGTCAAGCACGTCACATCATGGAAGTGTGTCAAGTAAGGGTTAATATTATGAACATGACGTAGATTCGTTCCTTATTATATGTTAAACATTTTTATTAAAAAAGTTATTTAGATAATAACGAATTATTTTCGAGAAATATTAATTTTAAACTTTATAGATGTTTCATTATGTTTTTATAAAATGAAATTCGTTTAGAAAATGTAGTCTTAATATTTACCCTAGTGGAAATTTTTCTCCGACAATTTTGGGTTAGGTTATACGGAGACACACGTAACTATTGTCACATGATAATTTGTTAATTTTTACTAGTTGTTGTATAGTTCTGATGTCATTATTGGTTGAGGTTTAATTTTAATGTTTATTGGGATCTTGCTCCAAGGTTAACTTTCCCATCGAATTCAAAAAAGTAAATGGCACTTCCTCTAAAGTTTTTTTTAGCATCTAATTATGTTAAGGGTCTGTACGAAATGAACCTTCTGAAGTGATTTGCATTTCGTTTTCATCTTTATGCGAATCCTTAAACTGAAAATTATGTATAATTATATATGCGAGTCCTTGAACTTAATATATAATTATATTAATGTACAATTATATACATCAAAAAAATGAAGAAGCAAACTAATTTATGATTCAATTTAAGTTGCAAATACCTATTAAATGATACCATAAATTAATGAAACAAAACCCATAATATTGTTTGTTAAATTTCAAAGGACATAAAAATGGATGTAAATTAAAAACAAAACAAAGTCTGTATACATTTTGTACGTTGACAACGTTTCAAATTTCACCGCCATTAAATTTCGTATTAATTTTAATTTTCAAAACTTTTCCATTTATTTAGTTCGATTATCTACATTTTTATTGAAACATCACCATCATTGATAATACGATGATGTATTATTTAAAATCTATACAGATGTTAAATAAATAAAATGGCCTGTATAATAACAAATTTTGAATTTCTAAATAATATCTTGCTTTTGGTATTCCCTTAAAATTGCAAATATAATTAACCGAAGAAATCTCGTCGTAATGCTAATCAAAATTGGAGTGCTTTCGAGGGCGCGGTGGTGTGTGTGAGTGTGTGTCTATTCGTGTGTGTGTACGTGTCCGCCACTTAAGACTTCTTTCATGACGTCGTCGTTATAACGCGCGCGGAGTCGAATTGAGGGGTGCGAACATTTAAATCCCGTTTATTTGATTGCCACGTTAAATCGAATGCGCCCAGGACACATAGCGAGTCCGAAGAGATTCCTCCGCTTTCTGAGGCTCGTCAGTTCCGCAGCCCCGGATATTAATTGAATCGATTCAGACTTCTGGCAAAACGATTAAGCGAATCGGCTTTGCTCAGCAAGCTCAATGTTCCGAGCATTCCGCGCTTCCGCCACGAAACGAAATTTCACGTTCCTTTTGGCCGTACATGGGCGCCCGGCTCTCCGGTAATGGTGATTGTACGCCACTATTTCGCTTGAAAAGAACGTCCCCATTCAAACATATTCACAGAAAAAAAAGGGTCATTTAATGTTCAATGGTTACACATAAGCAAATTGTCCGCAATTCAGCAAGAAAACTTTTCTTGCATTAACGATTAGATGGCATTTTTGTTTCTCTTTGACAATCAAGGGCAGTGTCGGTTTGATGTTTAAAAAGAACGCAAGGCAATTTGAGTGATAAATTGAAATATTTCTGCTATACGTTAATTTATATATAGTTAATATAACGGTTGCGTATATTTATAAGCATTTATATTTATACATTTTAATTAATTAATTTTTATTGATTACCTCGTTTTGGTTGCAGTTGTTAGTAACCGTTAAAATTGCATAATAGTAAATTTTATGTTTCATAATTTCATTAAAGATTTGAATTAAAATTGTCAATTAATACGAAACCGCTGTAATGAAATAACATTAACTTACCACATAATTAATTTGAATCAAGTATGTTATCGCGCATCTCTTAGTGTAATACCATGGGATCAACTCATCATTAAATAATACGATAATTATTATGGTACCTAGGTTATTATAATTTCGTATTAATTATTTTATGATAATTATTTTATTGCAGTTACACGCGGACAAAATTATTGTGACTCAAAGGGGGGGGGGTGACAACTTTGCGGCCCTACACTGAGAAAAATGCAGTTGAATGAGATTGAATTTCTATTTACATTAAATAGAATTTATTTATCATAAATAGAATTATTCTTACATTAAGAATTTTTACTAATATTAAATAGAAAGTCTATTAAACATAAGAAGATTTTATTATTCATAAATAGACAATTTTGTGAATGTATTTCAACTAGTTTTTTCCAGAAATTTAGTAAACTAAAATCTGATTTAAGGGGTTGAATTTATTAAAGGTGTCTCTCCCCATTAAATTCTATGTAAAGTCAAAACAGTAAAGTCAACAACGCGAAACCATCCGTTCAAATAATTTACAATTTTAACCACGTCAAGAATCGTACTCACGATCTACGCTTTTATATATAAGTCAAACGGTTAACCGCGACATCTGTTGCACGAAACCATAGTTTTCAAAGGGGATCGACCATCTTAAATAATGGTATGGCTGTCTTCTTGAAGTAAAGCTTCGATTCAGCGGTAAACTACGGTATTTCGAGTGCTATAGTTTAAACCACAACAGTTTTATCCGTGGATAAATATTCAAGTCAAGATTATCGCATTAATTTGCGTGAAATCTTGCTCACAACAGATGATATCACGCGTGAAGTGTAATCATTCTGTCTCACTTTCTATGGCAAGAATGAAAGCAGATTTTGCGATAAGAAACGACTAGGTGTCGAGGTGTGATAGGCGACGACTGTTCTTCCAACATAATACAAATCAGTCCGGGAAAAATCGCAGCTCCGATTTCTCGTATACAAACCAGCCGTGGAAAAATTTGTCACGTCAAACAGATAAACTCCTTTTATGTGAATTCGTGATTACTGGAAAAGCATTTATCTTTCTCCATATCCTTCTGATTAAAACATTTCGTTGGTATTTGTTTTCAATTTGCCACACTATTGCTAGTACTAAAATTTAAAATTTGACACGTATTTATCATCTCATTGACATATAATAATTAATATCCCGGAGATTTGTCATTTATCCAAGCATTTTGATAAAGCAAGATTTGATCATAAAATTTATTTAAATCACTCTCTTTAATCCAACTTTCAAAGAATAATTTTGACCAAAATTTGACGAAATATTTTCTAAAATTCTAGAGTCTCGAACAAGTTCGTAACATTTTTTTCTCTCTTATATTTCTACCGGGACAGTAATGAAATTTTCTCTTACTCTCGGTAAACATTGACAAAGTACCAGTTCTGGGCAAATTTTCATCCAATTATCTTAAGGAAACTGATTTATAATACTTACTCTACTACATAAGCCTGTATGTGCTGAAATATCCGGTACCTAATCGATTGCGTTCAAGTAATACATACCTCTAAAATGGAAATACTCCAACCCAGCTGCAACATCTCCCATATCAATTTCATATAATATTTCCATAAACGTGAACATTATAAACGTCGAGTTTATATAATAATTCAGATAACTTCAAATGCGTTGTGTATAACGCTTCCCAGCCGTTTAATACTTTGTACTTATAACAAGGCCATAAGTCATGGCCCCGATTTAAGGAACGCAAGCTGAACACGCACTGAAAGCACGTTCGTTTGGCAAGACGTGATTTTCACCTGAGATTTTGTTGGTCAAAATCACGCGAATAATCGGAATTTCAGTGGAGATTGTCCACGTCAGGTGGATTGACGTCGTTAAAATCTATACGGCCACTTTGCATCTGTAGGTTCTGCCATCGCAGACTAATATCGCGTTTAATGCAGTCCGCAACAAATGACAAACAAGCGTCAACGCAACAACCCGGAGCTTACGGTCCGTGTAAATTCGGCTACTGGAAATTTGCAAGTAAATAGCAATTAATCACTGTCCATATGAATGGACCGAGGCCGTTAATTTGTCATTTCGTTGCCGCGACAATTTGCATACGACTGCCGTGACAGATGAAAATACGCGCCCAGCCAACATTAGCGTAGCCATCGACAACACTGTCGATTCATAAAGTTTCATTCACTGCCAATCCTTGCGTTATCGCCTTCGCAACTATTCCGCTTCATTTTCCACCGAGCAACAAGGATTGTACACGTTTTATTGACTTTATCTTTCCTCTGATTAAACTTTCGTAAAAATATGTAAAAATTATCAAATAATAAGTGAATCCCTTCGTAGCATGCACTGAGAGAAAAAGTAGTCGTGGTAACTAGCAAGGTTAGTCAATTTGCGATCCAACTGTTCTTTAAAGTTGTGATGACTAGTTTTCTGGTATTTGCAACTAGTTTTTACGGTTAATACAACTATTTTCTAAAGAACTGTTATTAGTTAGTTGCAGCAACTATCATGTTTTCTCTCATTGTGCATCCTCCTGCACGCAGAAAAATAAAGAGTTGATTTTTAACCATAAAAAATTGGATTCCAACCCCAGAAGACAATTTATGAACATACTTATAATAAAATATAAAATAAATGCTGAAATAAAGTACTTTTTCTTATAATATTATTATAATTTTTACATATTTATTGGAATAAATAATTTATTATAGTATTTCTTTTATAATTTATAAGAATCTTCATAAATTGTCTTTTGGGGTTCGAATCCAACTTTTATGGGAATATTAACTGTTTTATTTTTCTGCGTCTAAGCTGTCATATGGAAAACGAGTTCCCTGAATATGGCCAAAAAAATGTAGAAAATATCACAAAAGTTGGATACAGTGACTGCCATATTTGTGCTGAAGCAATATATTAATGAAATTTGAAAAAGAAAAAATTTCTTATTTTTTTTTTTACAATACGCATCTCTGTGATATGAAGGGCACTTTTACAAACATTTACAAAAACAATGTTTTACAAAAAAAAATTTTTAGCACAAATTTGAATCATTAAGAAATAGAACAAGAGAAAAAGGTAATTATTAGGAATGTTACACCCCCCCCCCCCACGTATACTTATATTACATGTAATCAGCGCGAAAAAATACATCGATTTCATGTATTTTACCCCTTATTCGGGGGGTGTAACATTTCGAATAATTACCGAGAAAAAATTACACCACTTGAGCTTTAAAACTTTAATTTTTAAGTTTCATCACGTGATTTTTCAATTCAGTACGATTCTCGTGCTTTTAATGTGAATTTGAAGAAGAAGAAAGTTTTTTAAAATGAAAAACATAAACTAACAAAGCTTTTGAATGTACAGAAAAAGAGTCCGAAGCAAAATAAAAACAAACGGTGTTCATTTAAAAGACTTGACTGTAGACTTAAAATAAAATAACAAGAACACATTTCGTATACATTTTCTATTTCAAAATCTTGTTATTTCTTCAGCTTCATGCTTTTTATAATGATAACTCTTTTTTTATTGCGTCAGTTATATCAGGAAAGTTTTGCAAATTTTTTGCCACATTTTTATTCCAATGAAAATTATTGCTATGTAGGTGGAATTTATGAAAAATGTAAAACACATAAGACTAGTTTTTAGTATTAGATTTAAGTACACGGGAAAAAATACGCCATAGGGTTCACAGCAAAATGGCATTGATTCAACATAGACAATATATGTAAGATCAACACGGTGTATTGCGTTGGCCTAACAGCGCGCCTTCTTTTGTTTTACCGAAATT
>JABFPN010006070.1:0-12098 GCA_022817305.1 Leptoteleia sp. ZL-2020
AAAATAAACCCCCCAACCCCCGAATGTACCACCCTTTTCTCCCCATTTACCTAGTAACGGTGTAATAACTTATAGCGGACTGAAAATACAAATTTATGAATTTTGTTTAAAATACCAGAGCAGTATGAGCGGGGTAAAAGATTTTTCAAAGTCTTGTTTTTTTTGCCGCCCTGCGCGCGCGTTACAACGCCCTTTTACAACGATCGAAGGGCTGACCCAGTTTACCGCGCGAATCCGGCAACGCTGGGAAAATTCGTTAGATGACGGTACTTTTTTTCTTTCTCCTTATGCAGGGTGAAACAAGACCGAGAAAAGAACGGAAATAATGTTAAGAGCGGAAATGGTGTTAAGTGTGTGCATTTAATTGGAATGCCCGCGACACGGCGCGTTACAGCCCTGCGCGTCTGAGGCGTGGGGCGTGGGGTGTGGGGCGTGGGGCGCGGGTCGAGAGGTGAGGGGGGGGGGGGTGTGCGGGCGCCGAAGCGACGTCCGTCGTCGCGTGATGGGCGCCTGGTGCGGCGTCGGGGTGTCTTTCGACCTGGAAGCTCGGCTCGCACAGGTGTGGCCTGCCGTTGCCAAATCGCGCCGACGACGATTCCCGCGACGGAAAACGGCCCACCTGTCGCTCAATGCTTGTCGCGGCTCGGTCGCAACGAGTTTCGCGAGCAGGAGAGCAGAAAAATGGTGTAAGCCGGCGCCGCGACGCCGCCGCCCTCAGCTTGACTCTTACTACTGGCTGCGGCGGCAACGGCCTATCGATTCGTAGGTCGCAAACACCTGTCGCCATCGTAGGGCGTCGTAGGTCCAGCGGCATTTTCGCCCTCGGCCATCGGCTTCGACACATTTTTCTTACACGGAGAAAAAAGAATATTAAAAATTAGAAAGCAAGGGGTTTCAAATTTTAATAAACTCAATTCTAATTGTTGACAAACTATTTATTACATGTTTTGCCCATTAGGTGTCACTATTCAGTGTCTCTAACATATGCCGTTCATAAAACAGAGTGTCAAATTGCACAAAACTATATGGAATTACAATTATTAATAAACTGATTTAATAAATGTTCATAATTTAGTTTGCCATATAATGATATTCTGCAAGTATAATGCCAAACTAGTAAACTTTTTGTTTAAAATTAATATTTTTTTCTCTCAGTGTATCATCCGTACGAATTTACTTTTTGGAAGCTATTAAAAAAGTAGGATTAATAAATGAATAAAATTGGTAACACAAGAGAAAGTTTGAAGCTAACCTTTACTATCTCATAAAAGTTATAAAAGTTTTGCTTTTAATTTAAGTAGTATTTTAGTATTTTTTGTGTGAATGAAATATTTTTCGTTTTTCAAGTTTCGTTAATTAATGATAGAGAATGCAACAATGTGACATTTGTTAAGAAATAACGAATAATTTATTTACCAATGTTGAAAAGGGAGAAATATTGAATTTTACTAGATTCATTGAGAAAGATGAGAAATAAGGTCATGTAATAACAAAGAGAATATTATTTGTTAATAAAATAGACCACCTGCATGGATAATGGTATTTAATAAACCGTTAAAAACTTTTATGTTATCTTGATATAGAGACAAAACGATTTTGATTATTTTAAACTGAAAACGTGAAATTTGGACAATTTGTAGATTATAGAAATACAGTCTGATGATGTGAAATTAATAATGAAATGTAACAGACAGGAATATAAGAAAATTTTCTAATTAAATTAATTTAATAAACTTTACAACAAAACATTTAAGAAATAACAGTGACTTATTAAATGAAACAATTTATTCGACAAAAATATTACAGAATTAAAAACTCATTACACTTTTAACGGTGCACTGGAGCAACTGTAACATGAATGTTAATTTAACGCCAACACTTTCCTACAATTAGGAAATAAAATTCAACAATAACAAAGAAGAAACATTAAACCTCTCAATATACGAAAATATTTTTACATTTACTCAATTGTAATAAACCGTTTCAATTTTTGAAGCAAACAAACAACTGGTAAACGAGGAATAAAAAAGAAAAAGGAAAAAAAAAAACTGCCACTGATAAAGGCATCCGCAGCACCGCGTGAGCAATGGAAAAGCCAATTCCCAATATTACCTATCCTATATTCATTATTCGCACACAAGCGAAACTTCGATATTTACAATAGGATAACAGTTATAGCCGCGCGGAGCATCCTTTCCTGCGCGGTCGGGAAAAACCAGCCAAAAAATAACGTCGATAAAAAGGACAGCGAAAGCAATTGGAAGCGAATATAAATATAGGGTCAATAACGAAAGGGTGAGGGTGTCGGTGGTGGAAAAAAGAGGAAAACAGAAAGGAAAAGATAAGGAAGAAATGAAGAAAGAATCGGGGAAAGGTAAGATGACGGACGCGAGGAGCGGCTCTCGGCGGAGTCAGCGGAGTCGACTGAGCTCGGTGGCCAGCCCCTGTCGAATCGCGGCGCCCTAGCGTCGCGACGCCGTTCCCGGCTAGCATGGCGCGGCTGCGGGTGGCACGTCGCTCGTTTGACGTCTGACGAAGCAGCACGTCAATCGGAAGACGTCGTCTGACGTACCACGATTACAGGGGCGCACGCGGCCGAGCTGGTGGCTCGTCCGGCGGCCCAACTGGCCGAGGCGGCGGCCTGGTGGCCGAGCGCCACGACGCCGCCGTCGACGTCGCGGCCAGAGGCCGTGCCGCCGCGTCCTCCGCCGCCAGGAGAGCAACAGACCGGTGGCGGCAAGCCGCGACACCCCACCCTTCGCGCGCGACGTCGCCTTCGACGTTGAAGGCGCCGCCGTCGTCGTCGTCTTGACGTGACAAACGTCAAGCGTCGTTATAACGAAGCCTCCGACCAGGCGAGCAGCTCGCAAGCGAGGTGGCAGGCGTCGCGGCGCCGCACCGCCTCGAGCCATTTATACACTTGCCACCGGGCGCACGCGCGAGGGTTGAAAATAGACGCGGTGCTCGCGCCGTCTGCGTCTGCGTCGCCCTAGCTCGCAATGCCGAACGCTCGCTTCCAATCGAACTGCAACTTTAACATGAGGATACTGTCAAAGGGAGATATGAGAAATTGCTAATTTTAATTAACACTGCAAGAAATGACAGTAGTCAGTCCACACTGAACAACTTTTTTAGTCAACAGTATTGGCACAAGTCTGGATGAACGTTGGCATTGGTATGGTGCCTGACATCAGGTTACACTGAAAAAAAGAGGCTTGAATGAAACGATATTCGCTACTGTCAAGTCCATCGTGAACTTAAGTACGTACAATGCCACGCTGAGTTTTAAAACAAATGTATGATTTTTTTTTCAATCAAATGATATTGGTGGAGTACAGTCAACTCCATGAAGAACTAACAATAACTTTTACACTACCGGAAAAAAAGAACACTCTATGCTGAAGCAAGAAAATGTCAAATTTCAACGTTGACTTCGTCAAATCTTAACGAAATTGCATAAACTTTTTTTTTAAATTAAAGCTTGGATTTTCTCAGCTTTGAGATGCTTTATGAATATTTCATTTCCATGAAAATTTCTTCCTTTTACCACCCTATTTTTTTATGATACTTTTTTAAGTGTAAAATTTATGATCTTCTGTTACATTTTTAAAGTAAATCGAGGGAAATTTTTCACAATATGTTTAGGGAATCTTAAAGCTTGTTCAATTCTGATAATTTTAAAAAAAAATTCAACTTAATAGGATGATTAGTTACGATTGTTTGAAGTTACGACTGTTTGAAATTTCTCGTGCATTTTCAGGTTTATTCACTATTTTTTATTCCACTCTACACTTTTCAAGACCGCAAACATTAGCGTTACCCGATGTGCACCGCCTGAAGGTTGGTGGTTGAATTTTGCACATCATTTGGCCCTGAAAAGGGCCGATTGTATTCAATATGAATTTCATAAATAACTGGTGTTTCCACCTAGTCTACGTATAACTTCTCGCAAACTTTCTAAAAAAATTTTTCTTAGAAATTATCTTATTAAGCTGAATTTTTTTTAAAACCTTCAGAATTGAACAAGCTTCAAGATGCGGTAGACATACCATGAAAAATTTTCCTCGATTTACTTTAAAAATTTAACAGAAGATCATAAATTTTATACTGAAAAAAGTATCATTGAAAAATTGGTTTAAGTTTTCAGTTCAGAAAAAGGGGTGGTAGGAGGTTTTCATGAAAATGAAATATTCATAAAGCATCTTAAAGTTGAAGATCCAAGCTTTAATTTAAAAAAAAAAAAGTTTATACAATTTCGTTAAGATTTGAAAAAGTTACATTGATTTGAAATTTGACACTTTTTTCCGACAGTGTATATAGTTGTATCAACTCATAAAATCTTGATTTCAAAGTTGGTTGGGATTCGTTGAAGAAAACTATAACAAGTACTAAATGTTCATTGTAGCAAATATTTTCACTTTTTTCGGCATAATTCGTTTGATCTTAATAATTATATGCAAGCTATCCGTGGATTTGAAAATAACTCATGGATTTTTCTCAGTGTATGTTTTTGTTACATTTATTTTACGTTTGTTTTTGTTGATAACTAAATTCCAACTAATAAGGGTCAGTATCTGCTTAACATGCTACTATCTAGAAAAAAGTACGAAAAATAAAACACGAAAAATTGTAACCTTTAGTTTAGGTCTTACTTTAGTAAGACCGTGATACTAAAAAATCTCAATTCCTATAAGATAAATAAAATTAGAATTAAAAAATATATTTCTAATCATTGAAATTATTACAGTTTATCTTCAAGTCTTTAAAACTTTTATTCACACTAATTAAAATTAATAAAAAAGGTTTACATTAAGAAAACTTTACCCATATGTAATTTTATTTGTTAAAATACTCTCAACTAATCTTACACTTTTAAAAAGTGCAATTGCACTTTTTTTGTGTACTGAATTACAAAGGCTAATAACTAGTACAAAAAGTCTTTCGCATTAACATCAATGTATTAAAATTGGCTGAATGTAGTTGCATTTTCACTGGCGGTTCTGCTTTTTAAAGAACTCCTCAGGGTACGATTTAAAACGATGAGCTTCTGAATCACGATTTTATCGGCATAAAATTACAGTCCGTTTTTTTCTCAAAACGTCATTACACGGGAGAAAGATGGAATTAATGGACCGATTAAATTGATGGATCACTGATATGTTTCGATAACCTTACGGAAATTGAAATGTAAAAAGTTATGAAAGTTGCGAAGAAGCTGATGTTATACAATCATTTAGGTCTTTCGCAACTTATTAATATCAATTACACATGTTTTTATAAACATCTCATTAATACGAACACCATATTTTCGAAGAATCAAATTTCCATTTCCCAACTGCCTTTCGATGCAGCCCTAGTAAAAATGAAACCGGATGTGCCCATCGTTTTAAATCGAACCCTTTTGTGGTTTGGGTATGGCTTGGCCGATTATAGGTAACCCGGTTGGGACCATACCTGGACCAGACCAAATCGGGCTGCTCCAGATATGCAATGATTGGGGATGTAACGGGGGATACTGATATGGTTCCAGTCGGGATGCCATATCATAAATAGCCACAATCCCTACACTGAGAAAAATAAAATAATAAGAGTTACTATACTTTCTGTTATTCTGACACTCTATACTGCAATGTTAAGAACTTTGCCAGACAGTCTGATAAACGGTATCACAAGTACCAATTATCAGAACTGTAGTACTTCTTGTCACATCATCGAGCATTATTTCATACAGGAATACATAGAGTCCAGGATTACTAAACTATTTTTCTCAGTGTAGTAAAAGTTGACCAAGCGGTAACCGGGCATATAGCCTAGTAAAAATTGAGATTGGGCTGAAGTGTGGCCATGATCAGGGAACCACATTACCAGATGAGGTACTTATCAGGCATCCACATTATGCACTTTTCGATGTGTAACGGTAGGCATTCGTGTGGCTATAATAAGGATATCAAAGTGGGACCCTTATTGAGACATAATTATAACCTTATAAGGAAATACTTATAGGAATGAATTTATGGAACCACATTAAATCTTGAGCAGTAAATAATATTACTATATTTTAATCATTGATTTCAACTGGTAATTAAAATACGATAAAAATGTAAAAAGTCAAGTACGTCTTTCAACTATTTGAATAAGGTAATTTATATTAATAAAAATAAACTTTGAAATTAAAATTCTGTTATAAAGTCGTACAATGATCATGCATTGTAGTTTTATAATTCGAACCAATGTGAATCGGTATTCCTCAAGTGTTTTGAATAATAAGTTATATGGCTGCATTGTGGTTCTCTAATCATGTCCTCAATAAGTTTTTAGATTATAGCCATATAAAGATGACCTAAGCTGGACCTGAGTTGGTTCACCACTTACAATAATTTGTTGTGATTCGCCATCCAGGGGCCTGGGAAGATGACGTCACCCTTCTAGGCCCCAGGCTGGCGAACCATTACGTGCACGATTTCTGCCGGTCTATTTTTACTAGGGATGGTATCCTCGCCAAATTTGACCCTACCAAATTTTTGGTGGAATATTGATCTTGTCGGAGTTTGCCTGGTCGGGCCCCGATCGTGAGACATGGATGCCTGGCTGGGACCCTATTTCAACTCGATTTCAACTTTTACTATGGGACTTTTTTAAAACACTATTATTCTAGTTTAAGCTCACTTTTTTATTTATTTGTTATAAATTATATCTTTTTATTTATACCCTCTTCAATTCTTTCACGCTTTCAAATTCTTAATGGATTGTTTTTTACTATTTTCTAGAGGAACAAGTTTCAAAAATATTTCACTCGCAATAAAATTCGTAAATAAATCAGTGCCAAGATAATATTCCGGTTGAAATAAAACTGACGTTCCGAAGAGCATCATCCCAATTTTGCGTTTAAATAAAATTACATACGAAGATCCAAACGAAACCTTTGCATGATTAAAGCATAACACACTCGAAACTCTTACAAACAAATACTTCGTATCCCCCTTCGAAATCATTCGCAGAAACAAGGTCAGCGCATAAAGGGTGCAGCACAATAAAAAGATTCGGCTCCTTGTATCGAGATACGCACCTTACATATAATAAAAAAGAAGAAGAAGAAATGATTAAGACCGAAATGAAAAGCGAGGTCCGTTTCTTTCTTAACGTCGACATAATAATAATAATTTGATGCTGTCGCTGTTTTCTCCTCGAGATTTATACCGCGTCAATAAGTCAGCGGTGTATTTCCGAAACTCGTGCACCGAAATGGAGGCCACAGCCGGAGGACCCGACGACACGCCGAATAGTACCACCGCAAAATATAACAAGAAAAAAAAAGAGCGAGATGGGGGGGGGGGGGTAAAAAAACAAAAGGGGTCGCGAGAGTGAGGCGAAATAAGAGTAACACGGGAGATGGCACTTTTTGAAACAAAAGTTGAGGAGGGGTAGGGTCTATTCGGCCAATCGGCCACGGCGAACCCCGCCGGGGGGTGATGGAGGGGGGAAGGGGGGGCGTGCCCGGGTCGAACCGGGCCCCGCCCCTTTTTTGCCGGCTCCGGCCAATCGAAGGGGCGGCCGCCGCTGAAATCTTCCAATTACTAGAAAGCGAGACCGGGGGCAGCGAATAATGCGCGTCTCGGTCTCGGACGCCGCGAGCCTTCATTACGAATTTAAACACGCGATAAAAGCAATGCAATTAAGGTTAAAACTACAAAGACGGCGGGCGGCGAATAAATCGGCTTTGGAAAGTCATCTCGAATTATGTTAATAGCGCGGTTGTTTGCACTGCGCCGAATGAGGAAAGTTAATTAGCGCGACGTCACCTTAATTTATGGCACCGGCTTATTCGGATGTGGCCCGATCTTTTAATTAATGGAACTGAATTTCTTGGAGATGAACATTGTCCGTTGTAAATCGTAAATTTCAGCATCGCAGCTACGGCGATTTTTGTACTCGTAATAAATAAAAGTTATGAAGGAAGTAGCTCATTTTATTAATCATTTTTGTTCGTTAATTAATTTAGTTTTATTGGAGGATTTCTTATCAATGGAACCGAATCGGGACAGTCTGATAGTGAGATAGTGTAGTGGTTGTATATACATAGAGAGAAAAAAGTATTAATTTTTAATAAAAAGTCTACTACTTTGGCATTATACTTATAGAATATCATTATATGGCAAATTAATTGATTAAAATTTTTTAAATTAGTTTATTAAAAAAAGTAATTCTATGTAGTTTCGTACAATTTATCAATCTGTTTATTAAATTTTAGTAAACTGTTTAATAATTGGTTTATGAACGACAAAGACAATAGATAAGCGACGCCAATGAATAGCGACATCAAACAGACAAAACATAAAATAAAGTGTTTGTCAAAAATTAAAATTCAGTTTATTAAAATTTGTAATCCTTGGTTTCTTAATATTTAATTTCTTTTCTCTCCGTGTAGTTTGTAATGAAATGAAATGATTAAGATGAGGTTCAGTAATTTTTGCAGTTGCATAAACTTATTTTATTAAATTACCATGTAAATGGCAAGGTTCTAGTTATTATAATCAGTAATTGGTTTTAAATAATATATCTAATTACGATGAATATAATAATGAATAACTATTAAATAAAAAATATTCTTATTATTAGATTATGATTATTTTAATTCCAATATCATCAACATTAAAATTTTTGAATTATAATTCTGAAATATTTCAAGCCAATTTCAAAAGCTAGAGTCTTTTGCATTTACATACCATTCGACAATAGAAGTTCTGACCTTTTCAGAACAGTCATTATCTCTTCCACTCCCAAAGTCAACCCGTACTATACATTGTTGACGATTCAATCATACGCAACTTAATTTACACGAAAATGTACACAAAGGCTGAATTCGTCGGAAACGACAGTTTCCTGAGTCAATATTTCACGAATTACATTATCCCCCTTTCGTGTTCCCAAAAGAAAATTCTTTCGCTTCGTGAATCACTTGTGCGTTGCAAAAAAGTGTCTGCGTAACTGATACAACTCTTTAATCCCCAACATCGAAAATTAATAGTCCCCGACAATGATCTTTCGTAACCGCGTTTCCGATTCATTGTGCTCGGTTGTTCCAAATCAAACTCCCACAATCTCGCAAGAAAAATGATATATCTTGGGCACGTCCGATTTTTCCCCTTTTATATCCCTCTTATAAATGACGAATATTTATAACAGGTATAAATTTGAGTATAATAAAATTTGAAAACGCAAACAATGAAGGGGAACTCCAAAGGATTTAAGACGAAGTGCCGGAATGTTCGGACACAAACGGGGCTAAGAGTATAATATTATTCCAATGTTCAATATTGCGACATAGCTTGCTTACTTTGAGATAGCAAAGAATATTCCTTTTTTTTTCTTTTTCTCCTTCTTCTCCTTCTTCTGACCCTTTATTCTATCATTATTTTCCTTTTACGGTGAAGTAAATAAAAAACAAAATCCTTATATTATCCATGGATTATTTTATGCTTTAAAACTTTTTATTCATCAGCAATTACCACTTTGAATAAGAAATGGAACTGTTTATTGATTATGTAATAAAATAAATTAATTTATAATTGAAGACGATATCCATCTTTATGCTATCTCTAAGAGCCAATTGATGCGAAACTAAAATATGGATCTATCATATAGTTAAATGTTTTTTATACCTTTGCAAAACATCCATTAATATTCCGCAATGGAAAGATATTCATTCTTAATCCGATTACCTCCGTGGCATGTAATTAATGTTTTACTACACACAGAAAAAAATATTACTGCAATTATTACAATACTTTACAGCATTCGTAGAATAAATTTCTCGTGTCGATACTATTCTTATAAGAGTATCGTAAAAATTACTACAAATATGTTAAGAATCCCTGTATTTTTGTGAATTTTCACCATATTTTTGTTTATTTTTACCATACTTGCATGGAAATAATGTCAAGATAAGGAATTTATCCTACGAATGCCGTAGAGTATTGTAATAATTGCAGTAATATTTTTTTGTGTGCAGTGTATTTCTAAATATTACGCTGAGAAAAATGTGACCGAAAATATTACAATATTTTTCAACGTTTATTTATACAAAAAAAGGCATTCACTATCCTTTGTATATCATATGATTAAATTAATTTGCACGTGCAATATAAATTACAACAAAATTAACATTTTTCATTTCGCCAGAGATCCGAAATTGTGCGATTAAATTTAAATATTAAATTTGCTGAAAACAGAACAAGGCACCCCGGTTAAAAACTTCACCTAGATCTAATCAGGTTTTAATGTGGGACTTTATCAGGCTTTGATCAAATTTCTCCGGAATTTCTGCTCCTCTTTTGTGTCGTACGAAAGGGGGAAATAAGAGTTAACGAATTCGGCTGATTTCATTAAAATCGATATCAGTCGGAAACAAAACTGAATTTAATAAAACATTATGGGTCAAGAGAGAGAAAGAAAAAAAGAAAGGAAGGAAGAAAGGAAGGAAGGAAGAAAGAACAAAAGTGTTTGGTAAATGGGTCCGAAACAAGCTCGGCCTAAGAAATGCTTTCACTCTCCCCCGTTTATACAGTTCCCTTTTCGGGGTATCGCATGATATCGGTATACACCTGTACACCTGTAAAACAGGCGACGAGAGGGGGCCCCCACCGAAAAGCCCACAATGCCACTTGTCCCAAGGTTTACGCGTCACAATGGTGTCTGGTTGCTCGAGATTTCGAATAAAAAACTTTGCCCCCTTGATTTTCAAACAGTAGCTAATAGAACGACGACGGGCAAATACAAATGAAGGCGAAGAAGGCGAGCTGCGAGTAAAAAATGGACATTATGCGCCATTACGTGGGCATTTGAATTTCAATGGGTGCGAGGGTGCTTTCCATTGATGCGCAGATAACGTGGCTTATGTTACTTTGTGAAAACGTGAAACGCTTACGGATTTCCAGTTATTCACGTGAATAGTCATTTTTCCCAATTCAAATTCCTCGACCCACGGCTATTTATTTTTCGGAGGGTAGAAATGGTAATGCGGTAATGAAATTTTAAAACGTTTTTCGGGAATTCGGGATGGCCCGTTTGTTATGGTGATGATGGGCCCGACAATCTTTGGCCCTTTGGTTTCGACTCGATTCATACCGGGGCGAGTTATTAATCATAAGTGACGATCGGTTTTGTCGCTTTTTCCCCCTCTTTTTTTTCTGGTGACACTTTGCATCTGAATGAACGTTTATTGTTAAAAAAAAAGTTTACTGTAAAAAATGAATGAGTTAAAAAATTGTCAGGATGAAAAATATCATTTCCAACCATGTCATCGTTGCTAAAGTTGGATTAAACCGATCAATTTAATTATCATAAATAAACGATACTATAAAAAAATTAATAAAAAAAAATCCTTTCACTACTCCCATTTGTAACTATAGGAAGAAAATAAAAAAAAGTTTGTTTGCATGTTTAAAATTAATTAATTTAATAAGTACACTGCGAAAAAAGTTATATTCAAAATTACAATACCATATGAGTTCTGACAGATGTCGTCTATGGTGTCAGCTTAACTACTATACCAATTATAAAGAAATTTTCCATTCGATATGGTAAATTTTTTTTATATTAGTGTTGTAAATTTGTTTGTTATTATGGTGATTATTATCATACTAGTATATTAAATTTTATTATAACGAATGGAAATTTTCATAATAATTGGTATAGTAATTTCGTAGACACCATAGATGATATCTGTCAGAACTCATATGGTATAGTAATTTTCAATGTATAACTTTTTTCTCAGTGTATTTAATAATTAGTTGTTAAATTAATAGCGTTTAAACGACGAGTTCTCGAGGGCCTCGATATCGTTCGGGAAAAATAAGGTGGACACACGAATGACAATTGGGCTAAGCGTTGTCGTGTCGTGAGTGTCTCGGACGACAGACGTTATTTGTCCGGACGGGGCCTTAATTTTCATTGCCGGAATTCGCGTCGTATCGGCGCGGTCGGTTGCGTTCCCAAAAATATTCAAAAATAAACAAGTGCAGGACGATTCGTAAGCCACACGTGTGTGCCTCGCGGTGCGTGGGGGACGAGGGGAGACGAGGGGGGGCGATGGGGAGCGG
>JABFPN010006071.1:0-12097 GCA_022817305.1 Leptoteleia sp. ZL-2020
TATTTTTAGTAACGAGAGCTGAAATAATGGCCGAGCGTTGCCGGCCGTAAATCTGAATACGATTACGGGGGACTTGACGCGCGTTTGTCAAGCATTTTAATGCGCGCCGCCATGCGAACGACAATCGCCGCTTTTCTGTTTCGTTACGGTTTAAAAGCGATAATCTTTTGTTCCGAGGTGTTAATTATTATACCCGTCGTTGTATTTTTACCCCGAAAAACCATTTGCATGTTTACCGGCGTATTTACGATCGTCATCGCGCGGTTAATTTACAGCAATTAGTACGCCGACACGAAATAAAGTTCATTTATACGTCTACAAAGTGTGCGCGCGTCCTAAATACACTGTCCTAAATATCTCCCCTCTAAATATCAAACAAGCAACACCCCGGTAACCAAACGTACCCGGGTGCCCCCACAAACCGAGTGTTAATTTTAAAAATAAAACACGCGGGCCACAAAGTTTTACGTTATCGTAACTATAATAGTAAAGTTCCTTTCAAAGTCAACTACAGTGCAGTTCACTTTGCGCAATAAGTATTTATAGGCGCGAGAACTATAAGGTGTAATTAAGGAAATCAATTAACAATTAAAGAGAAAAAAAAAAGAGTCAATAAAAACAAAAAAGAAATGAGTCAGTAAAACAGAACTGCGATGCAATTTTTTTTTTTAACGAAACGCTTTTAAATAATACTTTTAGTAATCTCCATTGTTTTTTTTTTTTTTTTATTTATTTCAATTTTAGTGCTACTTTTAGTGTTTGAAAATATTTTTATTCCATTGTTTCAGAGGTTGACTTAAAGGCTATGCCGTCAGCAGTATTGATATTATTGTTATCGATTTAGTTAATAATGTGTTACGTAATTCCTTTTTTACAGTTGACCCTAAAAATGGTTATCAAATGGAGTTGGGGTTCAAGTATAGTTGTCAATGCTGCGCTTGCTACAACTGTATTTGTCAGTTGCACCAACTAACCCACGTAGAAAAATCAGTATTATTCTTGTACTGACAATCTGCAAAAAGTAGGCACAGTACTGGCATACAGCTGTTGGCAATCTATAAAGTTCCCTAATAATTTACAAGGTATATGTACTAGGTCGACGGTTCATTACCAATAGATAAGTTACCGTCGGTGTAATACTGACACTAGACTGTCCCAACTGTCAACACGATATATTTATCTTTGTTGGTGTAAATATTTTTCCTTTAGCTTTGTTTACATTAATTTATAAATAACTAATCAGTATTTTAAGTAAATATAATTATATACAACACGAACTTTGCAACACATAATCCCAAGTTAAAATACTGACAAATACCCATCAGAGATGGCGAAAAAAACACCATTAAGCTACTATCCCATCAGTCAACATATCCTCTACATATCCCTACAATCGACATATGTCCTACACTCAGAAAAAAATCCGGTAATCGCAACTGCATATGCGGAGTTGGATTTGGAGTCAAATGTATAAGCATGTACTCGATATAACTACCCATTTAGAGTTGGCATAATAGTGACAGATAGTAAGCAAAAATAGGTTATAAAAACTCTTGATTAAAAAAATTATATTTAGTATTTAAAAGGTTGTCGTATACCTTTTAACCAGAAATTTTCTATTTTAGCACATGTAGTCCGTGCAATTGAATTAATTTAGATTATTATACGTTTAATTAATTCAAATGTTGTAGAAAAATAATAATGAACATCCGAGTGTTATTCACAATACAAATTTAAGTTTAATTCTAAGATTATCTGTGCTTCATTTGTTTACTTTAATCAATTTCAGTTACAGTCATAGTCACAACTGCCTATCGGGAGTTGACTCCAAAACCAACTCTTAACGCGGAGTTGGCGTGAAAACAGTTGCAACAACTCCATTTACAGTTCCTGCAATCATATTTTCAGTTGTTACAATTGTTTACGCGTCAACTCTACTCATACTGTTGGGTAAACTGCGCCAATTTTTCTCAGTGCACCTTGCAATTAATTCGATAAAACTTTGACCGGTTGATTTTATTCTTCACTGTGAAAACGATTAAAAATAATCAAATATCTTAGGCCAAATATGCGTTTTCTTTACTTTAACTAAAAATATTTGCCGAACGACTTTAGTTATAAGTCCTATATTTTTTTATCTCGGTGTTCCATGAAATTCCTTTCAGCGCAATTTTCTAACTGAACCCGCAACTGAGCTGGTTTTTTGATCGAAAACCGTAGCCTCTTCGCTGAAACGGGACAATAAATTGCTTGCTCATTCGCTACCGTAGTTAGCCAGCTGTTGACCTACACTTTAACACTCGGAAACGTTTCGAGCCACCGAAACGGTTGCTCCTTCGCGCGCATCGGTCAAGATTATCTTTCGCAGATTTCGTAACACTGCGTTCTCGTCATAAATATTAATTCGCATAGATCCGAGTCAGGGTAGTGTCCCGTTGCGGATTGTGCCGTAAGCCGCATTATTGTTCGTCTCGCGGGTACCGTTACCCGATGACCCCCGTTAAAGACTCTCACCTAATTAACTTTCTTTCGTTCGGTCGGACGGTTCATCGACAAAAGTTGATGATTATCTGTGGCGATTAGTGAAACAATTTCACGCGTCAATTATTTCGTTGATCGAAAATCGATGCATTCGAACAGGACGTTTGTCTTGTTCAATAAAGATGAACGAATTATTTCAATTTCTTTAAGAAATATAATTGTATTCACATAAAGTATGCTAGTATGGACAGCAATCTTAAATAAACTTGTTGTAACGATTGAAAATTTAGATCATCCAATAAGTAATACAAAATCAGGCATTTTCGATTTTGTATACTTATTAAAAACATAAGTGTTGTATGTCAAAACTTGGTAAAAAGTATATAAATTAACAAATATTATTTGAAAGATTGAGATGAGTTTTCTTAAACGAGGGTAAATTTAATTTAAGTACGTTAAAAAGTTGTTTTTTATTCGGCAGATTAAAAAAAAGTTATGAATATTCAGATATAATCGAAATCATTTACCTGAAAATATATAAAACCGAAAATACTCTTAATTTCTGTACATAATTAGGTGAAATGTTCGAAAAACATGACGATTAAAGATTTAATTAGGATTGGTGGAAATAAAGTGAGATCGAAACATATATAGTCATTAGACCGGGAAGTGGAGCAGGTATGATGTGATTGTTGAATATTTATTTTATTTTGTGTGAAATAAGACGACGTTATCTACTAGCTTATTTCATGAAGTACAGTTAAAGACACAAAGACAGGAAGAACTGGATTAGTTACAGATTGAAATAACTTTTTTTGCCCATTGACCGTAATGAGTGGCATTCATTTTCATGATCACTTTTTGTGGGGTTTAAAACCTGGAACACAATGAACGAATTGTACTTGGGTTTAATTTAAAAGTTACGTTTAGTTAGTTGGGATGGTTCTTGAAAAAATTTAAATTGAAGAGAACCATTTCTATCCCATTGAGATTTAGTTGTCTGTCAATTTGCGATCATTGACTTCAAGATCTGTCTGGTAGCAAGTACGTTGACTTTGCTATTCAATTTATTTAATTCCAATCCAAGTTTATAATTAATTTTAATAATTCTTATTATTTTACTACTAAATTTCGAATTAAATAACATTATTTTCGTCTTGAAATATATATTCTTAATAAAAATATATATAGAACGATTTTGGAAACTGCACTAAATAAGTTATTTTTCTAAGTGTAAACATACAATGGATTGCAGCAGCAATCTTTAATACTTTTTGCGTTACGGTCAGTTAATACGGACTAATTATTGTTATTTGATTTAAATATTATGGGACGTACGATAAAGAAAGCATCTGAGCATAAATATCGTCGTATAAATACCGCTTAATGCTTGTAAAAACGAAGCATTAAGCGAAACTAAGCACGGAAGAAAGTCGCCTTGCACGCAAAGTTCTAAAATGCAAAAAAGTGATAAACGTGAGAGTTCAAACTGAAAAACAAGCGCCGAAACACGGGCTTGGCAAGACGTTTTAAGATTTATTATGAAAATCCATATAATTTGAAGTAAAATAAAATGTTTTTAGAGCACAAATTAAACTTTATATTGAAATATTTTAAATACACAGTTTATAATTTTTTACAGTCTTTTTGTAATGTTTGTATATCGCCTCTATAAATCAATTAAAATTATATAGGCAAATGTTATTAAACAAATGTTGCAAAATACGTTTTATAGTTTCAAATTATAATTTTAAATTAAATGAAAAGTATTTAAAGTTTTCTATAAAGATAATAAAATTGTTTTTTAAATACCATTGGAAATAAACATTTTTTTCCATATTTATTTGTTTTAAAAAATCAGCAAATTACCTATACAAGTTCGCTAATAAATAACTAATTAAATCACAGTAACTTAAAAAAAAGTTACTTCAATTTTCTGAAAAATTAAATCAGAGACAATGACTGTTATTAATTACCAGCTAATAAGCTAATGTTAGAAAGTTGAATGTAATAAGCGTTATTATTAGTTGCAGTTAAATTGAACGTCATAGTCTTGTAGATAATGATGTGTCTTCTCACTTTTGTTCCTTTTCATAAAAGTTGTGCAAAAATTAGTATGACGACAGTATATCAATAGGAAGTTAATTTATTTTACCATTAAATTTCTTATTGCACATAATTAATTAATAATAATAATAATTTAAACATAATTAATATATAATTAATATACTATTTTTAGGGAGTTGCAATGCTTCTGTTCATCATGAGCCACTCATTTTGGACGAAAGATTGGACGAGGTACACGACGCGGAAATTTTTCAAGCAGTGGTTGATTCGATGAGACAATGGGAACTGCACAGAAAGGCACACAGATCCAAACGAGAGGCGTCTCGAGTTTGTTACGAGGATATAGGTTGCTTCGAGGACGCAGGTCCCTTCAGTTACCTAGAAATGTTACCCTCGCCTCCCAAAGATGTGGGCACCAGGTAAGTCTAAAATTGCCCAATCTTTCTACCTTTAAAATTATAACACCGCGAGCTTAATCAAACTAACTTTCTTTACGACGTGAAATTCGTTGACACAGTATGATTATAATTGTTCAGAGAAACCATTATAAATATTTGGGTCAATTGTACACATTAAAGTGAACGTTTTTAATATATACATATCAAGATACATATACATTAATATTAACTATATTATATGTACACACATAAGAATGCATGTATAAATGTACTTTTTCTTAACAAAGGTTTCTGGTATACGGAAGCAGAAAAGCGAGATCCATTCCAACGGAGGTTCCTGCTGAGGACATAAATGAGAAAGTCCCTCACGCGATAGACCCCGACCTGCCCACGAAAGTGATCGTTCATGGCTTTGGATCGAGCTGTGATCACGTGTGGGTCTACGAGATGCGCTCAGCTCTCATGTCGGTCCATGAGTGCAACATCGGTAAATAAACCAAATTTCCTTTTCTACAACATTTTTCCTTTTCTCTAAATATTTTCATATTTTGTGTACACTTAAACATTTTATTCGCAGAAAATTAGAAATTGAATATTAAAGCATACACGCAGAAAAATATTAAGGAATTTGTTAGATTAATTTAGCTCTTTATTGCATTACTCTAAAATATTACTATATTATATAATAAATCTTAAAGTTTCTTAAGTATATCCCACTTTCACGATAGAAATAGTACTTTGTTAAATATTTTTCTTATATATGAAGACCTAGAAGAAAAGTGTAAAATAAAATTAAACATTGCTAATCTTGACAATTATTGAAAATAAAAAAAGTTGCAATTACAAATTTATCTGAATTGATTAATATTTTAATTAATTTAATAAATTGTATTTCAAAGAAACGAAAGATCATTGAATCGCATCATAAAAAAATAAATTCTTCTAACGGATAATTAACAGGTGTTGACATTCTATACATTTTAAGTAAATGAGTCTTTATCAACATTTCTAGTTTCTCTTCAAGCTATATATTTCTAAGAGCACAGAAAATGTAAAAGATGGAAAGAAAATACATATTATTTCTATAGAATTAGTTTTAGCGCATTTGCATTAAAAAATGCAAAAGCTGACGTGAAACAGAAACTATATAAACTGCTTATTTTCTTTTGTTTTTATTCATTGTTTATCTTCAAATATACAATGCAGATCCAACACCGTCGATATACTTATTTTTGCACTTTAATTTATATTTGAATAGTACTAATGCTAATAAACTGAAGCTTTCATTCTAATTATAAATATTTTTGTTTTTCAGTTCCTTAAAGAGTACCGCAAACCACAAATTTATTGTTTCCCGATGAGTGATTTAAATTACATTTTAACGTAATTTTCTTTTATAATTCTATCAATCAAACTATTTTTTCAATACATAAAATAATTGACTGTAGTGAGCACTTTTCTTTTTGGGTCCGTCGACTTTCTTTAATTGTCGACGACAAGTTTTTTTTTTCGCCTCTGTCTTCAGTTCAAGGAATCATCGTTCCAGTTGAACAAGTCGCGATTTTCGTTCGCTTTTCTTTTCAAATTCGTCAAGTCACCGCTAGTTCGGAGTTCCAGTAACCTAGTTACCAAAGAGAAATAATGACTGTTTGATTTTTCGTGACAGTTTGCGTGGACTGGGGACCGGGAAGCGCGGTACCAAACTACGTGAGGGCAGCTGCGAACACGAGACTGGTTGGCAGGCAGCTGGCTAAGTTAATCAAGAGTCTGAACGTGCCCCTACAAAAGGTGCACCTGATAGGATTCAGTCTCGGTGCCCACGTCGCTGGTTTTGCCGGAGCAGAGCTGGGAAATGTCTCAAGGATAACTGGTGAGCGACCAGCATGATTAAATATCTGCCTAATGGAAGTTGATGCGATCGCATGGATGTTTGCGTAAAAATTTAATTACACCGTCTGGAGCTGTTTCGATGATAGAAGCGGAAGATCCGTTTGCGCCAATCGAGGCTGGCAATTAAATTCGATTTTGACGCAGGTGGTAAAAACTGGTTAAACCAGCCGGAAATTATTTACTGCAATTTTTGAGCGAAATCCTGCTTCGATCTAGGTAGACCACTTTATCCGACTCATGCAAATATATTTGCTGCTTAAGCTTTGAATGACAGATCCATTTTCAAGATTCCTTTCCCAAATGCCAGACAGTGAAAAATGAAGGACGAAGGAAATTTAAGGTTAAAGTTGAAGAAAGCGAAGGTTAGAGAAGATGTTTTAAGTTGGATTCGAATCTTAATTTATTATTAGATTTGAAACTCTTCCATTTACCAAGAAATTACCCAAGACTAATATCCATTAGTTGCAAAAATTGCTCAATCTCATATGCACTATCGAATCGTTTAACCTTGTAAATATCAGTCACCTGTTTCATTAGATTACGTTTAATGGAAGCAGAGGCCAATTTCAGATAACCTTTCTGTGAAAATATAACTTTAAACTTGTTTCGCATGAATATTTAATATAAATCGCATTGATTTGTTACTTAAGTGTATAATCTTCTAAGACCGTATCGTGTAAGCCAGATAAACTTTTAGTATGCTAATTATACTTAAATTTCTTAACATTGTTCCATCATCTTTCCAATGACACCGCATTTCACATCAAAGTTGTATCTTAGATGAATTCGAAGCAATAATCCAAGATCATCTATCCTTAAAATCATAATTTAGAAATTCCAAGGATAATTAATTAATCCCGATCCCTAGTAATCTCACCTAATCGAATTTATATTTTTATAAAACTTGAAAATTCTATCTAACCAGCCAAGCAGACTCCGAGAAGTCCCCCTTGAACTCAATTTCCGCGTTACCCTTTCCAATCGAGCATACCGTAATAAAAATTTGCATAAGCACGGTTCGTAATTTAGCGTTCTGTCATTTTCATCGTTAAAGTTGCTTCTGCCTTACGGAAATGACATAAGAAAAAAATCTAACACGGTTATGTCATAAGCCCCGGATTTCGGTGAAGACAGCACCGCAATTTTGTAACAATTAATTAGAGCATCGCTTCGTTTAATTATCACCTAGCTCTTCGCGCAAAATGTTGCGTTCGCGAGGTCTTGCACGCGCCTCCGCTGCCGTTTCTCGGTTGGCTGAGTGCGCGCGATGCTTCGTTGCTTACGACAAACATACGATCGACTCGAATTCAGATAATGACGGATTGAAGTCGCAGGTGTAACAAAACGTGCGGTATCAGTGAAACCGATAACACCAGATAGGGTTGGGTGTCGTGGGAGAAATTGCGTGGCGATCCAACGATTGGTCGGAGCTCGAATTTCCACGTCTGTATCGAGATATCGAATTAGAGATCGATGCTCGAAACGTTAATAAAATTCAATACATGGCTATTTACCGGTGTTTAGTTCCGGATAAGAATTTGAATAGGACTTGGGTGAGTTTCCTATCGGGTGTGCTATTTCTTTTATAGCGGCTCAATGGTCGTAATAAAAGTAAAGTTACATTTTTAGTATAATTCGCGTAAAGAAATCGGCGCTCCGAATGAGAATGGACGTTAAAGGAGAAAAAGTTATCGCTCGTGACTTTTTTTCTTTTTATGTACAGTGGCTATTTGTGTCGCGTTACTGGAAATTACGTTCATTGAATTACAAATGACAATTCGAGACGTCTTATTGAGGATGACTGATATGGATTTTATCGATTACAATGGCTCATTGAAAACAAGTCTCATATTAGTAAACAGTCAAATAGTTTAATTTAACTTCGACTAATTAATAATGGTTTTAAATAAGAATTGTTAAATATTTTTAGTTTTTGAACAGTTAAGTAATTAAAAGCCATTAAATTGTAACAATAAAATTCTAGTTAGTTAATGTAACTAAATCTTGTACCTTTTGCAAGATTGAAGTCGTTATGAAGTATTGTTGGTTGTTTTAGGCCTGGATCCAGCTGGTCCATTGTTTGAATATGAGGACCCAAGGGCCCGATTAGATGAGACGGATGCCAATTTCGTGGACGTCATTCACAGCAATGGCGAACAGTTAATTTTAGGTGGACTGGGCTCCTGGCAACAAATGGGAGATGTTGACTTTTACCCCAATGGTGGTAGAATGCAAAGTGGTTGTTCCAATCTTTTCCTTGGCGCAGTTTCTGATATTATTTGGTGTAAGTTAGTGGCAATTATATATATATTTTTTACATTTTTAAGAGAAAATATATTCCTTTTATAAAAGGTATAAAGCAACATATTAAAACTCATTCGAGAAGTGTTATAAGTCTGCAAATAAGTTATTAATATAATTATGAAAAAAAATTAAAGGTCAGTGTTAATTTCATAATTGATTTATATAAAAAATGAGATAATTAGAAATATAAATTTTCACTACTTTCCCATGTTAATTTATTTCAGTTATCCAAGCTTTCTTACGAATATAATTAAAAACAGTAATGAAGATAGATTAATGAACTAAGGTTATTATAAGCATTTTTCCTGTTTAATGTAAAAACACAATTTTTAAAAGTAACCGTAGTAAAATTTAACGAGTTTAATAATTTATTAATTATAGTGTTGACAGATAAAATAGATATTTTTTGTTCGTGCAATATTATGACTATTTTTATTTGAATTATATAAGTTTAAAAATAATTTTGATTGAAAGTATCAAGCGTGAATAAACGTATTTAAAATTATTTATTAATAAATAACGTATTTGCGTATTATACATTAACATATCGTTTAAACCAGTCGGCAAACAATTTTTCCAGAATAATAAATACTCTTAGTCAAGAATGTTGCACTAAATGCAATCAATCAATCAAAGTTTACATAATCATAACAAATTAAAAACTTCAATGAGCTTATTGAGTTCAGTACCATTTTCTTGTCAATCTGTAGTACATTCAGAAAATATTCTGAATATACCAAACAAATATTTTAAAGTCCAACATTCCTGACAAATTCTCGAAAGATTAATATTTTCTGATACTCCATAAATATACTGTAAATATTTCTAGAATCCAATATAGAAATAAGTTAGAGAAATATTTCTAGTTTATTTTGGAGTAATCTTTGCTACTATGAAAGTATAAATATTTAAATGCTGACAAAACAGAGTATATAACATAGATCTAGGTGGTCTTAAATTCCATATATAGTTTGTTTTTACTTCATTTGAATCTCATTTATCCTAACTTACATCGCAAAAATACAGATTCCAATAGGTCTGTAATTAATCTAATATAACTTCTTCCGTCTTCTTTCTACGGTATTCTGTAACGCGAAGGAAAAATATGATGAATAATAATCAGCCGGGAAAATTCGATTACTTTCTCAGTCTTGCGGAGACGATTCGCGCCATCGATATATGTGTCGCTCGCGATCGAAGATTAGAAAGCAACTGTTTCTTTTCACTTCAACCCGGGAAGGATCGTATTGCCTCCTACGTGATTCGTTTCCACGCCCGAAGAAAAGTGGAACGTACAGGACATCCAGGCTAAATTAGTCAACGTGCTTTTTCGCGCGCAAAGAAATCGAACGGAGATACATATAAATCTGCATTTTATTGGCTCGGACGCGAAACATTCGTTACGATCCGCCGCGGGCCGCAGAACAAACGCGCACTCTCCAACTGACGATTGGCCGCTCGTAAAACCTGTCGATGCGTGTCGAAAATACTGTTAGATTGTCCCCAGGGGTGTCTCGCGATATTGTTGGAATACCCCGGGGACGGCAATTGTCGGCGGTAATGAATAACCGGCTCTTAAAACCAATCGATCGTCGATCTCTAGCCATTTAACTCAGCGCACTTTCGAGTTTCTATAGTGAAAGAAAATTATGAGACTAATTAAAAGTATTATGTTCAATATAATATTTCATTATAATGAAATTGAATTGTACACGAGAATATTAATTTATACTATTGAAAATATTAGAAATGTAAGTATTAGAAACAAGAACTTGAGAGGGTTTTTTTACAATTTAGGAGTACATATAATTCTGAAAAGATGTGGGATATTACATAGTTGAATTCAGTAGATATATACAATAGATATATCTATTGTTATATCAGCAAAATTTTTTTTTGCTTAAAAAATATCGGACGTTAAATTATTACTTATATCTATTGTATTGTAACCGGTTCTACACTGAGAAAAAAGTTATATTAAAAATTACTATACCATATGAGTTCTGATAGATATCGTCTATGGTGTCAGCATAATTACTATATCAATTATAAAGAAATTTTCCATTCGATATGGTAAATTTTTTTATATTAGTGTTGTAAATTTGTTTGTTATTTTGGTGATTATTATCATACTAGTATATTAAATTTTATTATATCGAATGGAAATTTTCATTATAATTGGTATAGTAATTTCGTAGACACCATAGACGATATCTGTTAGAACTCATATGGTATAGTAATTTTCAATAGAACTTTTTTCTCAGTGTAGGGTTGCAATTTTAACAAAAGAGTAAAAGTGGCATTAAATAATTTGTTGAATACATTTACGTATTGCTTTCATTCAGTAAATTCGTATGATTAATAAATGATTCCATTTTGTGAATGACATCTGCCATTTTAATGCCTTTGTCCTATTCCTTTGCCTCGACGAAATTATTTTAATTAATCCATCACTTTTCGAAGCGAACAAAATCGCAAGAGGAAAAGAAGTAAATAAATCATTTAATGTCGGAACGATACGTTAGATTGTAAAACTCGATAACTCGATATTACTGTCAATCGTTCAATGATATATAAATAAACGATAAACATATTTACATTCGTCATTAAACATCAAAAATGCATTATCCCAGACGGCAACGCTTAATCGGCCCGATAAAAATTCAATTTGCAGAATCGCTTTACAAAATGTATTTGTCAACCAGCTTCGCGTTTAAAATGACTTGCGTCTAAAAATTAATTGTATTTGCACTGAAAAAAAAAGGATTAAGAATTACTGTACTGCACGGAGAAAAATGTTTAGTTGTGTTAACCAAACATTTGGTTCTTTTTTAGCTGACCAAAATTTTTAGTTGAAATAACCAAATATGTTGGTCAGAATATTTTTTTTAGTTACTTCAACCAAAATTATTTGTTATTGAAACAATAATTTGGTTATTTTAACTAAAGATTTTGGT
>JABFPN010006072.1:0-12094 GCA_022817305.1 Leptoteleia sp. ZL-2020
CATATTTTTGGGCGCTACTTTCAATGTTGAGTGAATGTTCAACTTAGCTAATTTTGCGTAATTTTAACCTTCTATGAATGTTGCGTAAGTTGGGTAATTATCTAAAACCAACGTTCACTGAACCTAAGTGTGTTCTTGGGGTGATATTTCAATTTATGGAATTTACTTATGTAGGGACTTTATAAATTAGGTACAATTACACATTTCAAGACAATTATATTTAGTGGCATGTATACAGCAATTGATGATCCCTTTCTATAAAATCATATTTCAGTTTTCATACTTTTGTATTTGAATGTTAATTTAAATATAATTTTAATCATTGTTTAATATTATTTAATACTTTTATTTAATGTTTTCAATACAATTGCACTTTATTACAAAAATTCAATTAAGAATCTACGAATTATCCTAAATAAATTTATAGTCCACGAATATTTATAATATTTTTAAAGTTGGTAATAAATATCTACGAATATTTTTGAGCCATTTATTTCCGATTTTACCGACGGCGTAGAGATATTATTGTCACCCTAGTTCTGATTTTCGTCAACCGTGGGATTTTTTCCCGGCGCTAGTATCGCGCTTGTGCATCTGTCCACACTTCTACCACTCATTACTGATAAAGACCATATGAAAGTTTGTTGTTGTGTACATTTTATTTGTTTTGTATTTTGTATAGAACAGTCGTGGGTTATCTTAAAATAAATTAATATATCGATAAAATTTAAGAATAAAAGAACCAATTTATTAAAATAAAATGAAGGAAGTAGAACTTGCTGGAAAGAATTTTTTGAGGCATAAAGAATTACTTTATAAATTGATAGTAAGGTAATGTTATTTCTTGTTTATTTAATTATGTACAAAATTATACCAATTAAGATGAAACGATTATCGTTTATTACTAGATTAGAGTTTGTTTATTTATAAATTAAATTTTTTTAACAAATATATTATAGAATTCATCGAAGACATACATCAGTTAATATAAATGTATAATATAGTACTAATCTTTTCTTTGTTTTGAATTTGTTTTTGGAATGATAGATAATTGTTTTCCAAAATTCACATAGTATTTAATTATTATATTATAAAAGGATGACTGTATTATATGTTAAAAGTTGTAGTAATTGAAAGGATAACTGTATTATATGTTAAAAGTTGATTAAGTAAATTTTGAAAGAAAAATATTTATTTAAAAAAATAGTTAACATATTAAACATATCTACACCTCAGGCATAGCCTATAATAATTTTATCAATAAATTATGTTTTTAAACATTAGAACATTGTTCTTAATAACAAATGAAATGAAATTATTTAAATATTAAACTGTGTTTAAATAAATTTTTTTACAATAATTTTATAATTCTACATTTACTTGTGTATAAGATATTTATAAATATATTTAAATACTTATAACAAAGATCTAAATATTAATTATATTTTATTGATTATCAGTCAGTTATCTAGTGATGGACATACAGCAATGGCAGCACAGTTAGTTAATGTTGCTAATGTACAGGTTGACCAAACCTGTCAACCATCTGATCGACTTTCACAACTTATAATGACTGGCTTAACTAATGAACCTGATCGATCCTTTGGTAATCCTTTGGGGCCTGGTTTAGATTTAGAATTTCAAACTGATGTACAATCTGAAGCACCAGAACCTGCTCAATATGAAACGGCATATGTGACATCCCACAAGGGGAACTGCAGAGCTGGAGCCTTCTCAGTGGATGGTCAGCTCATTGCCACTGGATCAGTAGATGCTTCTATAAAAATTTTAGATGTTGATCGAATGCTTGCAAAGTCAGCACCTGACGAGATGGCACCTGGGGACCAAACCGGAGGTCACCCAGTAATAAGAACATTATATGATCATTTGGAAGAAGTTACTTGTTTAGAATTTCATCCTCGAGAACCAATTTTAGTGTCTGGAAGTAGAGATTTTTCCATTAAGCTTTTTGATTATAGTAAGACAAGTGTTAAAAAGGCATTTCGAACCATCACAGATGCAGACCAAATTCGATGTTTGAGTTTTCATCCAACTGGAGATTACTTGGTGGTTGGAACAAATCATCCAGTAATTAGACTTTATGATGTAAATACGGGTCTCTGTTATGTTTGTAGTATTCCAAGTCATCAGCATACAGCTGGAATTACCAGCATTAAATATGCTTCTAGCGCAAAGGTTTATGCATCTGCTAGTAAAGATGGGAATATTAAGCTGTGGGATGGTGTTTCTAATAAATGTTTTAACACCTTTACTAAGGCACACGATGGGTATGAAGTTTGTTCGGTGACATTCACAAGAAATGGAAAAGTAAGTTAAAACAACAAATATGAAATATATTACTTACATCTTATAAACTTTATTATTTAAATTCTGACAAAGTAATTTTTGAATTTTTTTATTAAAAGTCTTCGATTTAAACCATTAATGACTATATTATATACAAGCTGGTTCTGATGTTTTCAAAGTTTATAACTAACTATAAAATAGTGAAACTTCTTTTATTGTACATAATAAATTATCAAAAAGTAGAGAAATATCAGATTTCAATTGTACTTTTCACTTACAATATTATTTTATTTTATAACTTGAATTTATTTTCTCAAGATAAATGTTACTTAAATTTCACTAATTAAATGTAACCTTTGTTTTAAAGTATCTGTTGTCATCTGGAAAGGATTCTCTAATCAAACTGTGGGACTTATCAACTAGCAGATGTTTCGTAACATATACTGGAGCAGGAACTACAGGTATTTTATAAAACATATTATGTTTAAACCAATTTTTGTATGAATATGTACAATTTTTTCTTTTATATATTAAATCGTTAAATAAATAATTGTTTCGATTAATTTAATATATGAACCATGATATATATACTTGTAAAATAAGTAGAATTCCACAATATTTGTAAGAACAAAACCACTCTGATCACTTTGTTTATATATATTATAAAAAAATATCAAATAATGGAGTTTTTGTGTATTTAATAAAAATTTAATTTACTTTACTAAGATTTAAGAAAGTTATAAATAAAATATTTTAATTGCTTATTTCTCCTTTTCTAAGTTGTTTGATTCAAAGTGTTATGATTATTTTATTTTGTAGGCAAACAAGAGCATAAAGCACAAGCCATATTCAATCACACAGAGGATTATGTTTTATTCCCCGATGAGGCGACTACTTCTCTATGTGCTTGGAATTCTAGAAATGCTTGTAGGAAGCAGTTGTTGTCACTTGGACACAATGGACCTGTTAGACTGATTGTACATTCCCCCACTGCTCCAGCATTTTTAACTTGCAGCGATGATTTTCGAGCAAGATTCTGGTTCCGAAGAATGCCCACTCATTAACTTAATATTAAAATTCAAAACTCATAGGATGTCTTTCAAGAATATAATTATATTAACACAATGGCTAAACCAAGATTCTGTAAGCAGAAAGATTTTTTTCCTTAAAGGCAAATATTTTGAATGTCTGCTTCAAATATAATTAGTTTGTCAAATACAGTTTTTACTATTATTTTTTAAACAACAAAATTTACCATAACATATTATAATAATTTATTATGTTATTAAATTTGTTATTAATATTTTATAATATGATTTGTACACATTAAAGTATACAAATTTGTTTTCATAGTGTATTTGATCATGATCACAGAATCTTACTCTAGTCATTATACCTAAATGATTTTTACATCAAAATACAGAATAAGGGGCTTATTCTCATATCAACGTCATTGAATCACGTTAATTTTTAACGTGTTCATAAATTTGGTAACGTCTATCATGAAGCTAGATATATAATCGATTTTCACATCAATAGTATACTGTTACACAGCCTTGCCAAATTTATGATCATGCTAAAAATTAACGTGATTTAATCACGTTGCTTTGAGAATAAGCTCCCAAATTTGTAAAATCTTCAGATATAGGGTTTGATATTCTTAAATTATATTTTATACAAAAATGTACTTTTTTCATTTTCTAAAAAAGTAATATTTTGAGGAAAATTAGAATATTGTTTAATTATGGACTAACAAAATTTATATATATTAATATTTACTTTTGAAATTGAACATTATACTTGTCATCAAAATGAAATTAAACCTTACATGAAATATTAAAAAATATTAAGACATTGTTTAATTTGCTTTAAATTTATGAAACAGAGCAAACTTAAAACATACTTTTATCAATAAGAGTATACAATGTGTATAAAACTTATTATTTGAAAATTCTTTTCAATTAAGTTGTTAATTTAATGAATTTGAATTAAGAAAAATATTCAAAATATAGTACTGCGACTAGTTTACATCTTGTATACAATGAATAATCATTATAATTTAATAAAATAATATTTTTATATCAAATTGTGATGTAATTTTTATTTTATCCGTTATTGGACTAATTTAATAATTATTCTTTTTACCTGATTTAATTATTAATAATCTCTTTGTCTAAATTGTTAAGGCGGATAGTAAAGATAAGCTATATGCACGAAGTTAGGGTTTTTTTAATCAATAACAATATTAATAATTATTTTATTCTATAAAGACCAAACTCTGTTAAAAAAAATTATACATTCGTTATCTCTATAAAATTAATAAAAAATCGTTATTCGCAATATATTTGTCATTTGTAAAAAGATAATTGTAATTACATTATTTGTTTCTTCAAAATGCTCTATTTGGACTAGTGTCAATAACAGATGAAAGTTGCGTATTACTTTTAATTGTATTTGATTACTAAGTATTATCGCTGTGGGTTGGCGATTTAGGTATACTTAGTTATTTTGAAAGTGCAAATAAATATGATAATAAAAATAAAAATGTAAATATTGAAAAATTTGTAAACAACATATAAGTGGGTAGTATCATTTTATTCTTAATAATGAATTCTATATTTCAAATTGTTTCTAAAGTACTATATTTACTGTGTTGAGAAGGTACAAATTTTACATTTGAAAAAATTAATTATTTCTTAGATCATTTTCAGTCTTATTGCTTCATAATAAAAAATATAATATTTTATATTCGTATAAATATATACAGTAACATTAATTTAATCAATTTAAAATTGATCACATTTAACACAGTTGCGTTCAAACTTAACAATATATAGGAAGTTAAGATTTATTACAGTAATTTAAAAAATAAAAATTAGGCAGTTAATATCGTCTATGGTATTATAATTTGTTTCTGTGAAAAATAAATTAGAAGTATGCTATAATGCTTTTAAGCTGAATATCTATCCTTTTTACTTAGTAACCCTCATACTCTTATTTTATTTTATATATATACACCATCATACACACAGAAAAATACATTGAAAAAAAACACATAAATGTAACTGAAGAACAAAACTATTTTTTTTTAAATTGAGCCAATTATATTTTTGAAAGTTAATTTCTTTACCCTTACACTACTACGAACAATTTGAATTGTACCGAATATAAACAATATTCTCCTTGTTGACTTTCAGATATTTTCAGTCATTACTTCATAAACTTTATACATAAAATTTAGAAACTCTTACGAAAGCTAAAACATAGCTTTTCTGTGTTAGTAATTCATTTACTAAGCTGAAATAGTATTTTTTGTGTGACGTTTTCGAAAATAAAACGAATATTATTATAAAAATGATAGTTTAGACAAGTATGGGCTCGGTTTAGTAACAATTTTAGTCATTTTTCCCAATCTCTTCTCTACATGTATATTTACATATTATTCAAAATATATAATTTTATGATTCTGACTTAATTAGCCTTGCAATATTATATATATAAATCTTTAACTATTTATCGTCATTTTAAAAAAATTAATATTAAAAATCTAAAAAAAACTATTTGATAAATTATCTTTATTTGATTGTCAAATATTAAAAAAGTATAATCTGATTTAATTTTAAATTTTGTTTAACAAACAGCAGTATAAGGGTAAAGCTTTTAATTCACAAATAGTTCCTACTGATTCTACATTAATAATATTTTCCATTGCATTTTACTATGAGCAAGTATATAAATATAAAAAACACTACTTCATGGATGGATGGTTTCTGAAATTTCTTACAGATTTATTGTCTTTAAAAGCAGAAGGCATGAGAATGAAATTTCGTGCCATGAAATCTTCAGGTTCTGAATACATTGAACGCCAAATATTATAGTATTGTTCATTAGTCATTTCTGTAACATTGCTGAGACCAAATTCTTCTTTCAAAACCAGCTTCCACACCTAAAAAAATATATATGATACAAAAATAATAAAATTATTTATTTCAAATTCATTTATAATAATGATACAAATTAAAAAAAAGGTACATACATCTTGTTCAGGAATTGGAGTTGGAGCAGGTTTGTTTCCAAATATTCCAAGATTTATATGGACATGAAGATAGTAAAACAAATAATTTAATGTATATAGTTTATCTGATTCACTAACAGTAAATGTAACTGATATTGGAGAACAACAACCATAAGAGCCTATAGGAAACAATGCTTTGGTCCAATAATTTGTTGGCCGAGCAATTCCCCACATAAGTGTCTGTAAAGAGTAACCATGAAAAATTCCTCGAAGTTTTGAGTCCCGTGTATCCAAAGGATGAATATTTAATGATTCCAAATGTAATCCTGTAAATATATATTATATATTATTGTTACATACATTTCTTCATATATAACCAAGAGTATTGTATTTTCCTTTTCATTCATCATTTACCTAGGTAAAAGTCTTCCATTTTCCAAAATTTTCCACCATTTGCACACTTTTCAGAATTATTAAACTTTGATGTTAATTTTTGCAATGTTCCTTTACTAAGTACATATCCTGCCTGTGCTGTATTATACTTCTGTTTCCACATAGTTATAGCATGACCCAGATAGTAGTCATGATCAAAATTTAATGGAGCAACAAGGAATCTCAAGTTTTCAGAAATAATTAGAGTATCTTCGTTTACAAAAATCACCCATTCCAATTTCTCAGCTACATCCTTAGCTTTCCAGACGTAATTAAAAACCTCGCAAAGATGATGCCAAGAAGACTTAATCTTAGTGTCGAAATAAATGGCAGATTTACCCAAACTTTTTCTTTTATTATTTATGTTTCCAAAAAAATACAATTTATTACACCGATTTCCCCAGGTATTTTTTATAGATTCAATCATATTTATCCTGTCAACAAAAACAACACAAGTAATGTGAACTTTTCCTCTCAACCATTCAGATTCAATAATTTTTCTATCATTTTCATTTGCACTAAATTTAGGACCATGCAAATAAAAATCCATATTGAGCTTCATGGATTTCATGTGTTGTTTTTTCAACCAATTTTCATACATTTTCTTCTTTGGAATATTAAAAGCAATACTTGCATTTGATTTTTGCTCTTGCTTCAAACAAAGTGGTTTATAAATGTTAGGAAAATGTTGTGAAAATGCATAAAAGAATGCGATATTAAATCCAATTAAAAATCCAATTACAAAAATTGAATTCTTGTTAAAAAAGTTGCCACTCATATTTTTTGTATATTAATTTCTTAGTATTTGAAAACTGTACTTATCGGAGCAAGATATCTCCATTTACTTGAAAACATTTGTTTGTATATGTAATAATTTTCATATAACGAAGTTACACGTAATTTTATTGTAACATTGATAAACTTTAATGAAATCATTGTAATTTTACTAGAACTGTTTCATGTTTGTACGTTATTAATTTAAAACCATAACCACCGGATTGCTCCGGATACAAATTTTCCAGTCACCTGTTGAGTGTAGTACCATGAACATGGTGTGCAACTTCTTGAAATTTCTGATCAGAAATTGCCTAATTTTATGAGGCGGCGCCACGTGTGACTTAGTTCTGTCTACTCAGAAAGCTGTGTTATAATCACCCTATAATAAAAATTGAAGCAATAATCTTGAATTAAATAACAATACTACATAAAATAATAACCTTTATTATTTCATTATATATTTTTGAGTAAAATAAAAAATTTTAGATTTTAGATATGATACTATATTAAATATATGTCCTACACATAAACAGTTAAATATATTACAGATAATAAATAATAATATTGGAATGCATATTAATACCGATAAATAGTCCGACTTTGATAGTAAATTCTCCTTGTTGTATAGTTAGTTCCGGTAGTTTTCTCAGTGATATATGAAGTAGTTTTATGTTTACTTTACATTTTTTATTTTAAATATAGATTATATTTAAACATATTGAGGAGGAAGGGGATCCTGAAAAAATATCAAGATAGATATTGATTCTGATTAACTTTTATATTCATTGTATAGACAGTGAAAGAAATAGAAATGAGTTATTACTAATTACTTAATAGTATCAACGAATTTTTTATGACACTTAATATTTGTATTTCTAACTTATTACTTTTCACGTCCGAAATTTTTAAACAAGTGTGTAAGAGTGTTAAAAGTGTAACCAAGAAACGAAACTCTACCTGATATTTATATCTTATATACTTTATTATTGATTTTTATTTTTATTTTTATTTTGATTTGAATCGTTTATAATTATTATTTAAGTGTAGAGGCAATAGACCAGATTGCACACACTTAACATTCCATCTTGCATTCCATCTTGCATTTGACACTTGTCTAAAAATTTCAGACGTGAAAAGTAATAAGTTAGAAATACTTAATAGTATGTTAATACTTTTCTTTTTAAAATTAATGTAGGAATTAAAAAGTAAAAAACCTAATGATATAAATTTTATTTCATCTTTAGACCAATTATTTACAATTAATAGAAGGAAATAATAAACGATACAAATATACAAATATATTTAAATTTTTATTTTTACAGCGATATCAATGTACATATTTTAACAATTAGAATTTTAAAATAATACTCACTAATGTGATGGTTCTTAAGGTAATGTTCAAAACAGAATGGTGGTACAACACAAAATGGTAACTTCACAAATCACACTTTTGATGGTATACTTTTTCACATAGATAAATTCGTATTAATTTATTTAGTACTCGCTGTCAATTGTTGGCAAGATGATATTACACATCCCGCTGTTTTTGCAAAATTTCCCATTATAGCATGATTTTCTTTTGTTTGTTGTTCTATTCTCAATAGCTTCATTTCGTCTATTACGAGCGAGATTTGTAATCCCACGAGATGTGAATTTTCGTAAATCTCCCTTGGTACACACAAAATTTTTCATCACGAGGCAATGAGAAACGCCATTTTTCTGAAACTCCCTAGGGAGGGAAGTTTCCTTCCCTGAGTGACGAAAAAGTATATTAAGCAACAAGGGCGCGAAAGGGACTATTGAGGCGGAGTTAAGCGAGAGCCACAACTCACGTGTGCCCTCGTTGCTTACAACATTTTTTTGCACACCTGAACACGAAGTGGCCTTTTGAGACTTTTTGAAACAAATGAAGGGCCTTAATGTTCTATTTCCAGTGCTTATGCATAGGGCGAGAAAGGCTACTTCGAGTGAAGGTATGCAAAAATAGCTATTTTTATAAATGCAGTCAAATTAGTATTTATTAAAATAACCAAAAAACAAAGGCTCCCCTATTGAAAAAGCCCTGTAGATCCACATAGGACTATTTCTATTTGTGTCTATAAGTGTCTATAAATTCCATATAGGTACTTACAGATTAATAAGTAAATGCACACAAGGTGAAAGTATCCTATAATAATAAAACACAGAAACGTCATAGACACTTAAAGGCACAACTATAAATAAATAAATATAAAATACAATATGGATCTATAAGACTTTTTTAATGGAATCATTTTAAAAATAGTCAAAATAAATTCAACAAAACCAAAATTGTTATTAGTTGCTACAATCGTGCTATATAAGGTAGATTATTCTTCTGATGATTTAAATTTGCTGTATGAATAATCGTATACTTTTAAGAAATTTAACATCTGTAAATTTTTTAAAGTGATTTCCTATTCTCTGAAGATTTTTCAGTTTAATGCACACTCTGTGAAAGCTTGAAGTGAATCCTGGAAAGCTATGGACAATTTACTTCTCTGGCTTATATATACAAATACTTCTTCGTTTTAAATTTTTAACTAAAATTTGTATATTTTTTATCCTTTCTTCTCTTCGACGTAGTCGTTCTTGTAAAATATGAACTTTCCATTTTAAGTATTCTTCCTTTTCATTTGATGACAGTTTGCGCTTTGTTGAATTTATAATTGGTTCCTATAATTATAAAAGACACAACAGTTGTATAATATCAAAAGTTAAAAAGTAATAAAATTAAAAATTAATTTATTTAAAATTATGAATGTTAAACATGAACATAGAGCATTTGTTAATCTTACCATTATATTTACAGAAAGATTTTTATTGCAACAAGGCTGTTTTGCTGTTTCTTTCATAAATAAATCTGAATTTTTATTTACATTAGGAATGCCAGCTGTTATCTGTAATAAATAGAAATATTATATAATATAAAATATAACGATATAAAATGCTTTTCCAACAATGATGATGTATATAAAAAAACGAATGACATATATAATTGAAATATTTGAAAATATCTGTAATATAAAAAGATATCACTGAAAAAATAATAAAAATGTAACTAGTATTGAAATATTGTGCAAAGATGATTCATTTTTAACTTTTAAAATTAACATTTTTGAAATGCAAGAAATATTAATGTTTTTATTTAAACATGTGTTTATATAAATTAAACAAATTAAATATCTACTGATATGAATTATATCCTTAGAAATGACCTTTTCTTTTTTCAAATTTTGAGCATCAGATTTATCAACTTCTATTGTCACATCATTCTGAAATTCAAACTTTAATTAATATAATTCATATATTTGTAATAAACATATTTTGCAAATAAAAAATTTACATACCTGTACATCAGTAACTGTAGTTATTTCGCAACTATCTGGAACAGCTGTTATTTTTAATCGAGGTTTCGTGCATGAATAATCAAAGTCAGATCTCAGAAAATGCTTGCTACATACAACAGAATTTTTTGTTATTTTACTTTTAGGTGTAATGTTATTTACCCATTTCATAAGAATCTCACTGTCCGTAGGAAAACTGAAATTATAAATCAATATTTTTTTTTCTATATATTAAAATTTGTTTATATATGTGTGTATTAGTAGTTTTTAAGACAAATTATTTGTAACAAACAAATAAATAAAAATATTATATTATTTACATAAAAGATTTTTGTCTGTATGATATATCAATCTTTAGTGGAAAGCCTCCACTGATACCTTGTTTTTCAACACATTTGATTATGTTTAATTATGTTATAAATATATATATATATATATTTATAACATAGCAAGAAATACATATATATATTTATTTATTCATTTATTGCAAATAATCAGTTATAAATCTACAATTATATAATGTTTATAAATTTTCCTTCTTTAATTTTATAGTTATATTAGATTGTAATAAAAAATAGTTATATTTTTTATAACAAAATATTTTGATAAACAAATATGAAGTTAATCGCAAAAGAAGTGGTACTAAAAATTAATAATAATATATAACTGTATTTGTGTTAAATATGAATATTAAAAAATATTGTATTTATAATTACTATAAATAGAAAATAATTAAATTTTATTAATGGCTTTAGTATTATTCTTCATTATTTACATAGCCAAAAAGGAATTAAAAACATAAATATTTATTTCGTATGTACATACCTGTGAAATGAAATATTTGTATTAGGATGCCAAACAGATCCACAATCTTTAATACAACAGTTTCGCACCATAATTTTATGTGAATGATGAAGTATTTATTTGTATAAAATGTAAAAATAAAATTTATTACAATACTATAAACAAAAGATGATTATTTCAGTCATACTGTAGTTTACATTTTCTGACACTAGTGTGTGAGTGCAGAAGAAACTAAAAGAAATAAAATGCGAAAGATAGCCCTCACAGACAGTGTGGAGATTTTTAGGCCGGGGCTCGCACTTGAAGTTGGTAACAAAGTGTTCAAAAAACTACTCCGGTTCTCTCTCACGCAATACTTTCTCTGTCACTCGCATTAGTATAATAATGAAAACGA
>JABFPN010006073.1:0-12092 GCA_022817305.1 Leptoteleia sp. ZL-2020
TTCCCCCCCCCCCCCCTATCCGTTACACCGAGTCTGGAAATCGGAAATGTATAAACGTAACGATGAAGTAGGGCGATGATTTCTTCTTTTTTTTCCCCTCTCCTTTCATCCAAGACGCCACTTCCCTTTCAATAAGCCAACTAATTCCCGAATGATCTGAAACTGGCCAAATCGAATCCCCCTGCTCGAGTGGCCGTGCGCCGTCGGGCGTCATCGATGTGTCCGTGACGTGCCAAAACAATGCCCCTTCTAATCCCTCTCGCTCTCACTTGTGCGCGGCGCGTCGCCTCCGCTCCGTCACGAATTAGTTTGTTACATATTCGGCAAAGATCGACGCGCGCGCAATGCCCCGGCAGACGTATATATATCAGGCATTATTCTTCTTTTGTCTGGCTTTTCGGCGCGGGGCCATGATTCCGGGGATGGGGCACACCGTTATAGGCAGGCAAAATCCGAAGCGTTGCTTGGTTGCCAATGGCAACCGACCACTATGCCGCGTTCGCAGGACTCGAGAGGGACAGAGCGAGACGGGGCGCGACTCGGCAGGGACAAAGAGAAGGACGGGTGGCGCGCAATCCAGGGGCGGATTTCGAGGGCGTCCTCGTTGCCGTCCCCGTTGCGCTTTGACAAATTCGAGCCCCTCGAACTTGCCGCGAGAGCCCACGCCCGCCTTTTACCCCCCCACTTCGCCGACCGCGGTCGAATGTTAATTATTATTTTCCGAATTAATCACTTTCGTTAATTCCACGGTCGCTCTTTTCAATCGCACCGATCGCCGTAAATTTTGTCATTACGGCCGACAGTTTTACACGTCGGTATTGTAAAATTTTATAACCGCACCTTTTCAGATCATCGAAAATGTAACTTTCTTTGGGGAGACAAAAGCTTCTTTCGTGTTAAGGCGGATTCTTTTTCTTTTCGAGGTGCCTGTAAGGATCAATGACATTGTGTATGTTTTGGGAATGTGTATTTTTATTCATTTTAATGTATCAATGGGGTAATTTTGTGAGATTTAATTTGCGAAGCATACGGTTTGTGGAAGATAATTGAATTTAGGGATGATTAGAAAAATAAGTTTTTTCAAGGGAGATAAGGATTTTCGGGACTTTATATCCGTTGTTTATGTAGGTAGAAATACAATGTTTCTTTAAATTAGATTTTTTAAGATAAATCTTGATAAATCTTGGTTAAAAGTTCAAGAGAAGATATTTTAAAAAATGATTTGTTTATTATAATGTAGACGTCTTTTGGTTCTTTAAAAGATACAAGCTAAAAGGAAATTGTGAAATAACATTTTAAATTGAATACCTGCGACAACTAATGTAAGTTTAAATGATTTTTCGTTAACTTTCTCCGTATATCAATAATTTCATTTCTCAGACCATATTAAAGATTATTTTCAAGATATTTCAGGGAATTTCCTCAAATATATATTACATTTTCGAAAAATTAATGCAGGTATCTTTGAAGTCTAAACAAAAATTTAAAATACCGCGAATTATATTCAATTAATTATTAAATCATTTATCAATAAAATTAACAATTATACTCTAAAAATAATAACGACAATCAGGGTACACTAAAAAAAACTGCAGTGAGATTTCTATTTACATTAAATAGAATCTATGTATCATAAATAGAATTATTCTTACATGAAGAATTCTTACAAATATTAAATAGAAACTCTAATAAACATAATATTTTATTATTTTTAAGTATAAATGTACTGTTTTTCGTTAAACTGAAAAAGCTTGAAAAAAAACAGTTATTCCTTCAAATTACACTAAATACAACAAAAAAAAAAAAAAAGGAGAAATCTATCTATATCAATCCATTCGGTATCCACCGATCGTTGTTACTTTCATCTCAATTAAAGTACAGTAATATATAGCAAAATTTCGTCGACGTTAAAATCGAACGTACGACGGTGTAAACTCATTTCTGCGCGGTAAATATTGTATGCGTAATGGGCTCCTTAAAGAGACTACCGAAGCCGTCCCTGAACGAGCGAGGGGATCGCGAGGAGAGCGAGACGCGATAGAGAGGAAAGGAACAAAGAGAAGAGACGAGTCAGCAGGCAAGTAGGTAGGCAGGCAGGCAGGCAGGCAGGCGGCCAGGCGGCCAGGCTGCCAGGCAGACGGTCGGGCCGGCCGAGAAGCGGAGCCTATCGGGCCAGGCAAAGCCGAGCCAGGCAAAAGGGTGCACGAGAGGTGACGAGGTTTACGTTAGGTTAGGTCGCGTCGAGATGAGAATCCCAAGATGTACCCGGGGGGAGAGACGGAGAGCGAGAGCGAGCGAGCGGAATTGCTCCGTTGGCCGCAACGCCTGCACGTGGTGTCTCGCGCGCGCGCAGCCTTTCTTCTCGGTCTCTCGCCGTGCCGCATTGTCCGATACTTGTTGTCGCGCGCCTATCCCACTGTGGGAACGCGCTCTTTTTCTCCTCACTATTCCCTTCCTCTCCCCTTCCTTTTCGTTCTCTTTTCTCTTTTTTCTTCTTTTTTTTTTCAATTAAACGTCACGATCGTTGTTGTTCCGTCTATCCCCACCCCCCACCCTGCCGCTTTCATTTTTGTTTCGCGAGTTTTGTTTAAACGATGGCGTGCTCGACCAGTCCCCCGGATTGCTCCGTGCGAAATTGGACTTGGCTCGTTTTTCATTTCACAGTATAGCAATTGCGGATAATGAGCTCGAGGCGAGGTTCGGCGGAAAAAGATGCGAGGCCGATAGTGGCCGCGTCATTTTCGTTTTCCCCACAAATTCGATTATCGATCGAAACGCCATCTTACAATTATACGAAATTGCCCTGCCCGAAAAGCTATTAGCGCAGATTAACATTCCAATTAAAGTATTGCCTTTGTTTTTGTTACTTCTACTCTTTTTTTTTTTTCCGCGAAAGAACTCGCGTTGCGGCCTTTCTCATTCCTCATTAACAATTTGCTCGACAAAGGGGGGGGGGGGCTTTAAATATCGATTTCAATAAATAAATAAATAAGAACGGAAATATTACTGTTTTCCAACTCCGCTTCGGATACGCGAAAGATTTTGAATTAAAGTTAACGCTTTTAGCGGGGACATTTTCTATTTTAAGTGTAATTGTAACATTTAAAATTGATGCCTTTGCTGTTAAAAGCAGTGACGTTTATTCGCAGATTGACGTATATCTAAAATAAAGTTAAGAACAGTAATATTTTGTCACATTACTCTCAGCGCAATTGTATAAGTATATATGTAGCGGCAATTAATAATAAATTTCTCTTGTTGTATGGAACAATGTAATACATTCTAAAAATTATCCTTTATGAACCAAATTATATGTACCAAAATTAAAGAAAGTTGTTTTAATATTTTTGCTAAATTTGCGTTTTAATATTTTGGCTAAAATATTTTTAATGGATAAGAGGAAGGAAATATTTTCGTCGATTTCACTTTATTATCGACGTTTGATTTAGAAACCGAGTTCACGCGATGAATCGGAAAAAATGACTTACTGAGCGCGGAGAGAATTGGACAGTTACATAAGGTCCCGTGGAAAATAAAGAAATGGATTTAAGGACGTCAATTTGTCAAGGTCGCAGTGTTGTGTCAGCTGCATGCAGTGTAACACCCTATTTTTAAATTTGTTGCGGTCGAAAGAACATGGCTCGCGCGCGCTCGCTCTCCTAATTACTTTCGGCCAAGTTTGTCCGATCACCTGCGCCGCGTTTCGGAATTGAAAAAGTGACGTATTTCGGCCATAATTTGTGTACACATAAATCAATAGTTTTATTAAATTATTTAAATACTTTGATTGAGGATCAAAACTGGGATTTCTGTTCGGTCCAAACTTGTTTGTTCATAACGAATATTTCGTTTGATTTACATGCAGAAAAATGAAACGGTTAATTTTCCCATAAAAGATTGGATTCGAACCCTAAAACACAATTTATGACCATTCTTTTGATAAATTATGAAAGAAATACTATAATCAAGCATTTACTCCAATAAATCTGTAAACATTCCAATAAATTTATAGGAAAATGTACTTTATTTTAGCAATTATTTCATATTTTATTACAAGTATGTTCATAAATTGTCTTCTGGGGTTGAAATCCAATTTTTTATGGTAAAATTAACTCTTTATTTTTCTACTTGTATGGTAACGTTGGAACTTTAAAATTACAACGGAAAATTACAATTTTTTCAAAAATTTTCTCTCAGTGTACACTGAAAAAAAAAACATTAAAAATTACTGTACTGGAACCTTAAAGCGAAACCGTTTGCACAATATTGAAAAATTTACCGTGCCAGCACAGTAAAAATTACCGCATTTTCCATACTTTGGTGTGTTTTATCAGAATTTTTACTGTGCTGGCACGGTAATTTCTTTCTATATTGTACAAACGGCTTCGCTTTAAGGTTCCAGCACAGTAATTTTTAATGTTTTTTTTTTTTCAGTGTAGTTGATTCAGTTCGATTTTACTTTGGTATTTTTTTACAGTGTAATAGAACTATTAGCTAGAGATTTAATTACATGCAGTTGAATCGATACTGTTAAAATGAGTAATTTTGGTTTAATAGATCCGATTAAATAATTAATTATTATTGAACGTTAGGTTAACAGTTTGATGATAATGGTAACTGATTGATGACGGTTTTGTGTATAACTTAAAATTTATATTAAAGGTTACCTAATGACGGGAATAGACATTTCATTGGGCCAACAAGTTTTACCAAAGCGCAAAACTTTCACTATTGCAGCATGAAATTTTACGGCAAATGCAGTTTTTCCGTCGCTCGGAAGTCCACTTTTTTTCAACCGCGCGTTGCTCAAAATGATGAAAAAAAAAACGAAGAACCCGATTAAGCCGGCGAAGTTAAAAAAATTACGCACAATTCGTGCGAGGCGAGTCTTTTATCGGTCGTTTAAATTTACATAATAAGCGATGTAAATTTACAATTCTTATTATGTAAATGACGTAATGAATGAAATTCATCAAAATGCTTTTCATTCAGCTCGGCCGTAAAGGATAGTTTATTTTCGTTTTAGATGCAATTCGTTGGAAAAGTACACACCGGCGTGCGCTGGTGAGAATTTCGATATAAACTTTGCTTTCGAATTATTTCCCAGCGATTTTTACATACTATTCCTAATAACTTGTATAAACTTTTTGAAAAGTTACTCGCGTAAACTTTTAAGGACTTATTTATAGAAATCTTGAAATTAAAAACTTTTTCCAGCCGAGTTAAACTCAGTTTAATAATGCACCGAAACTGGAAAATAAACAAAAAATACTCGGCTGTTTATGTTTGGGAAAAATTTGTAATTTTATGGAATTATTATTATTATTATTATTATTATAATAGTTGTATCATTTACGTATTTTCTCTTTCAATCTGAAAATTAATATTATAAAGTATATTATTAAATTATAAAAAAATCATAAACTTTTTATTTTTTCATTCTTATTTATTTAATTATTTTGAATTCTCCAGCCATTTTTTACCAAAACTTTCATTAAATTGTTTCAAGTTTCTTCCCAGTCTAATGATTTTCTGATTATTTCTGTATTTATCTACTTTATAAATTATTCACTGCACATTACATACAAATAGCACGATTAACTTTGTTACGCTGAGCTCATTAAAATTATATCCTAAAATGTACAAAATAAATATAAAATGTAGTATTACACTAACGCAAGCACGTAGCAGGAGAATGCAATACGAATTGATTCGAGATGATCTTAAAACTCAATGATTTGTTTAATTACGATAAAATTTTTGGTTGAATTTTGTGCTAACCATATTTATGCCAAGCTGGAATATTAAAAGTAGCATCTAATGTGGGTCAATATCAATGCGGAATTTATTCCACCGATTCACACAGTCGATACCATTGACCGAACGATACCACCACATACGCGATTGCAATTTAAATTAAATTATACGATAATCATTACGAGATACGATTACAGTTATACACCGCATGAAAATAATATTCAGATCATTAATACAGGAAATGAGTGCGAACTTTAAATTTCGACCAAATATCCAGGCTCGGCGACGCATAAAGTTGATATGGAAATTTTCTAACGGCATAATTGAAAAAAAAGGAGTGGAAAAAAGAAAATAAAAAGGAACGTAGGAAAAAAATGTTCATCAAAATGACGGAATCAAACGATTGCCGCGGATCGATAAATTCTTGTTCGTCGCGATACGCACAATGGGTATGGTAATTTTTCGATGACATTCACCCGTTGCGAGGACACACGAAATACATTATAAAAAATACCAAGTTGAGTCAAGTAAAATCGGAGTTGTATCGGCCAATTTCATGATTTAAGTACGTTTAATTTTGTTTATAATTAGGCGTAACTATTTTTATTAATGCAAACAAAATTTATTCTTATTATAAATAGAATTTCGTTTTGTCCATATAATAAATGGAAATCCTATTTAATATAAGAATATTCTATTACTCTTAAATAGACAGTTTTGTGAGTGTATGAAGTTCTTTTAAATATTATATCCTTGCGCTACGAGGATCGAAAATTTGTAATTAATGACCAAGGCAAGAATGAATTCTTGAGCAGCAAACTTCCCTCTGCTACTATGATATTTTTTAAGACGAGTGCACAAAATGGGAGCTCTTTTATTGACTATTTTTAGCATGGAAAATTATCAATTTTTCGAAAAAAATAATAATTACACTCCCCTCTTGGAGGGAAATAACAATTATTGTTTTCCTGGCATGAAATGGTCCACTTTCGGTGCACGTGTTACAAAAACGTATTTAATTAAAGGAAAGTAATTTCCTTTTTAAACTTTGCAGTCGCCGAGGTTTGAACTCTGTAGTTACACATTTCATCGATAAAAGTTAAACCACTACGCCAACGTCACTGTTATTATCGTAAAGGTTATCAAAGAAATGTATCAGTTTCCATTTCATTTAATTTGCTTTCATTGAGTGAATTTGAATACCGAGTCAATTGGAGTGTACAAATAAAAAGATTTAAATCCAATACTGTTATTTCGAATGTGCGTTTAGCAGCTCTCCGATCGAGTTGGACGCATTCAAAAAAATTATTTTTTTCTCCTTTTTTTCCCAATGTAAATACAATTTTCGTTCTGCTCCAAATGTTGTTCGATCGGCAATCACTCGGATCCAGTTTGTCTTTAAAAGTAAATTGGAGAAATCGGGATATACCGAATCGTAAAGGGCAGGAAAAAAAGTCAGGCGCGTCGTGGACGATTATTACAATCGAGTAGCGCTTCATTCCATTTTCTATTTACTTTCTTATGTCAAAAGTTACGCGCGTATGAAGCGTTGTAAATACACGTAGGCCGCCGTCGCAGCGGTCGATATTTTCTCCATCGGCGGGCTTATCATCTCCGCTTTTGTCGATCTAATAAATAATTGATCGCGCGGCAATTATTTTCGTCGTTGGTATAATCGTTGCCCGAGCGTCGAAATGCCATTGTCATCGATTTTGCGATCGAAATCGGAATCGGCGAGTCGTCGGTAGGAATCGTTTGTTTTCATGTCCCGTCGATTATAAAGTTGAGCAAACGTTATTGGTACCACTTGAGCTTCGGGAACAGTTGGCCGCACGCAAATAGGCTTTTCCGTTCAAATTTTCTTTCCATAAATTTTATCCTAACGCGTGTCATTTAAATTTCAAACGCTATTAAACATGATATTAATGTTTGCAATTTGAATAATCCCGCTAGAAGTTACGGCGCCGTTATTCACCGTTGCAGTTGCAAAAATTAAATTGAAAATGGTTTTAGGGATGAATTTGTGATGTAAGTTTTCAAATGCAATTAAAAATTGCGTTATTCTTCTGTGAAATAAGATATTTTGTGTAATAAAGTATACGGGTAACGACCTTTATAGTCCATAGCGGGGTTTCTTCTTCCTTTTTTTTTTTTTTTTTTTTTTTTTTTATTTATTTTGCGTTGATTTAACGTATCATTCGTGTTAAAAAAATTACATTTTTACAATGTACACAGAAATGAAATGTAGGTTATTGCGTGTAACCTGCTTTGTTAAAAAAATTGTATTGTTATATTTCTTTGAATATTTGGATAATTTTTATTTTAAACGAAAGTATATGAAATTTCAATAAAATTTAATACGTGATATGTTCATTGAAGGTTTTCTCTCCGATTGAATTGCTTTAATTTAATTTTCTTTTTCAGAAAAATATCAATGTGATATTGTATCAGCCCTCTGATCATCAAAATGTATCATTTTAATATTTATATTAATAATAAATAAAATCATTGTATTTCTTTTTATTACCAGAAAAGTATGTTTTAACTAAGAATCAAGGGATGTGAGCGGGGCGTGGCCTAAATGTTCTTGTTCTCTTTCGTGCTTGTAAAGTAAGATTCTAACGACTAAGCGGTGGCGTGAAGTGGTGGTAAAGCGTGCAACTGGTCACTGCGGACTAACGAATTCTATTCCTGGGTTAGATTATTTTAAAATATTTTTCGTAATATTATAAAAATGACTACAAAGACAGTCATATCTCTGAGTTATTATATAATATAATAACTGCACTTAGAAAAAATATGGTAGAATTCATAAAACAATATTATAAATGATATTATACAATTAATAATTTTAACTATATTTAATAATAAATTTTATCATAAGTACAAACCTATCAGCAGGTTATTACCCTGAGAAAAATATGACAGAAAAAATTACTGTCTTTAATTGTATTTCATTCACATGTCCGTCTTTTAATAATAATTACTGTTTTTTAACAGGAAAATTTTCTGTTTTATCTATAATTATAATATTTAAAACTAGCGTATTTGTTTTTAAAGAACAGTAATTTTTATTAAAATACCAACATGTAGATCAAGTACAGTTAAAAACAGTAATATTTTCTCTCATATTTTTCTCAGTGTATTAATATAGTAAATTTTATTATGTAATATTTCTCAGTGTGCTAATGGACATTTTGCGTGTGACGAATTTTCCGTCGACAAAATATGCTCCAATTTTTTTACAACTATTTGAATTCACGTATTAAGTACAACTTCCCCGTTATTTCCGCCAATGTAAAATGTATACAGCAGTTCTACGGGTTTAACATGGAGAACACGTATTTCCATCTCATATCTCATATCGCGAGAAATGATTCGGTTATTCGAAACGTGCCAACTTGTTTTCCTTCGACGGTAATCCGCGTTAAAATTTTCGCCCGATAAATAAGCGGCTCTCTTTTGACCAGGGGAGGAAAAAAAAATTACAACCAAACTCTTTCTCCCTCTCTGTTACTCTCTACTTTGACAAACGATGACGAGAAGAAGTGCGTAGCGCGCGTCCTTCTGCGAAACTTGATTACGGGCATTGCGTATCGACAGCTCGCCGGCGCAACGTATTATTTTACCGATCGGCCTTGCAGCCTTCTTTGAGTTGGGTTTCAGGTCGAATAAGGACAAGAAACCGCACGTCGAAGGATCTTTGTCTCTTTTTGCGCTCGCTTGTTTAGTCAAATGATGCGGACGTTCAATGAAATTTTTATCGCAATCAACCACCTCGTATCATTTCAGTTGATTATTTTTAATCACTGCCAGTTAAGTGGAGTTCTTTTGAAGACGGTCGATAATCGATATCCCTGCCTTTTGTGCTCGTAGAAAAAACTAATTGTAATCGTACTTTTCGGTAGATCGAAATTAATAGAAATCTCTTTTTCAGGTTGTACCTTTCTTATCTATTAGTAGTTCAATTTATTTTCATATCTTTACGTTTTGGTGGTAAATAATAATGACTTGAAAATTAATGGATACTGAAGGTTTATTGTATTGTACAGTTACAAAACTGTCTATTTAAGAATAATAGAATCTGCTTATTTTTAGTAGATTTTCTATTTAATATTAGTAAAAATTCTTAAAGTCAGAACAATTCTGTTTATGATAAATAGATTCCATTTAATGTAAATAGAAATCCAACTGCATTTTTCCTAGTGTACACTCAGAAAAAAAATATATGCTTGCGTTAAGAAACCTGTACAAAGGAAATGTTCTTATCAAAACTAACAGAAAATCTATTAAAAATAAGAATATTCAGTTATCATTTGTTGAATATTCTTAAACTGAAACTATTTTATTCTTTTCTCTAAAACAAATCCATTTAATATAAACGGAAATAATTCTTTATATAAAAATATGTTTTCTAAGAATAATTTATTCTTATTATAAATAGAATTTCCCTTTGTCCATATAATGAATGGAAATCCTAATTAATATAAGAATATTCTATTACTCTTAAATAAACATTGTTGTGAGTGTAGATACAATCGACGGTTTAATTTTTTTTGAATTTTGATTTTTTTTTTTAATTTTTATCCGACAAACAAATTAATGTAGGATAATGGTGAACGAACTGAGAATATAAAGGGAGAATAGATAGATTTGGAATATAAATCCGTGAATATGTTGCATCCTAAAATAATAACGGAAGTTGTACCGTTGCGTCGATTCGGAAATTGAGTTTTCAAAATCGATACGTTTATTTTTAGTGCGCGCGGGGTAATAATTTTCGTGTCTTCGCGAACTTTGATTCGATGGCGAGCGTAATTGTTTCAGCAAAAGCCGGATTAATTAGTCGAAAGTCAACGCGAAATCACGTCGACGCAAAAACGCTTGTAATTACGCATTTTGTCCAATGAAAAGTGCAATTCCACGGCAGTTTGTACCGTCGTAGGTAGACTTTTTGTTGCCACTCGTAGCAACGTTGCATTTCCGTTTAATTAACATGAGCCCGTAATGCTAAATCGATGCACGCACAAGAGTCATTAGTTGTTCACTTCTTTAAACTGCTAGCGGAGAATGCCTGTCAAATTCATACGTTTTTCAGCAATAAAAGCTATCGCGCGTTTATTCAGGCGAACGTTCGAATTACTTTGCTTTGCGGGAACGCCCTTTTTGTTTGTCTGTTTGTCAGTTCTGTCATTCGTTTAAGATATAATTTTAATTTCAAATAAATTATGTCGACTAATGATTTCTTCTGGAAAAATAAACATGCACTGAGAATAGTATTAATTTAGAGATATGTCTGAAAAGGGAAAATTTTTATTATTAGTAGTATTAAATGTGAACAATTTTTGATACTTTTTATTATTAGTAGTATGATAATTATGAGAACAATTTTATTATTTTTATTATTAGTAGGACGATAATTATGAGAACAATTTTTGATATTTTTTAATGAAAAGTTACTAGCTTTTAAATTTTACTATCTTAGACTAAAATTTACTATCAATAGCAAAAATATTTACTTTCTCAATCTTAGCTCATACGCAATGAACTACTGTAATCTAACTTATCACGATTGGGTCCTTTGTTTTAACGATGATTGAATCGTTTTAATGGTACCTACTCTAAACTTCTATTACCTTCAAAAAGTTATCAGATTCTTTTGTTCATTATACACGAGTGTAATTATCGAGTTAAGTCCAAATTTTACTTATCACATAATTTATTGTATTTCATTTAAACAATTTTTTTAATTACTGTTCATAGTTCGACCGTTATCTTCTATCAATCTCCATTCAGATTTATTTAAACTTAACAGCAATTTGAACTCTAACGTAATGATGATATAAACGTTCAACATCCAACTTTCTCATATTTCTTTACGAAAAGTCTCCGCTTATCGTTTGCAATGTCTAACATTGCCCAGTTTGCAATCAATTTCATTACAGTATACATCGATCAACTTAACATTTCATCGGCGATTTCTTTTCGATAAACCAAGCCGTTTTCCTAAAATGGAACAATTACACCGTTGTTGTGAAAAAAGAAAATCACTCCAACTCGTCGCTTTCTTTTCTCTCACAACAGTAAGATAAAGAAAATGTTAGAAGAAGAAGTATAAGAAAAAGGAAATGGCATACTCCGTCGTGTGTGCGTTGCATAAATAGGGTTTTGCAGTAGAAAAATCAATAGCTTAATTATCGTGCGATCGGAAACCCGGGCGGATCGAACGCGAGCGCCGATCCGAAAGCGAGGCACGCAAAAGGCGAGAAATTGGTCTCGAAAAATGTCTCGAAAAATGTCTCCGGGGCTCTCTCCGTGCCTTTGTTGCTGCGAAT
>JABFPN010006074.1:0-12091 GCA_022817305.1 Leptoteleia sp. ZL-2020
CTTTATTCGCGCAAATGATTGATTTCTATTCGCGCAAGTGATCGATTTCTATTCGCGCAAGTGATCGATTTGCTTTCGCGCAAGTGATTTGAAGTATTACTACATTTCGCGCAAATGAAATTCAACGGGGAAAGTTGAACATTTCACTCAACAACGCCATCTACTTTTTCGAAATTTTAATAGCATCTCCTTGAATTCAAATTTCTTCGGTGAGACTTACGACCGATTATTCAATGTCTCAAAGAAAAACAATTTCTTATAACACCGAAGAAAATTGAATTCAAGATGTTATTAAAATTTCGAAAAGGTAGATGGCGTTGTTGAGTGAAATGTTCAACTTTCCCACTACTGAAATGATATAAAAATAGCACATGTACACCAAATCTGATGGGTTTAAGTGTAACCAAGAAACGAAACGCTATTAACATCTATTATACGTTATTATTATTATTAGTGATTGTGATTATTTCATATTTGTCTGTGTCTGTTCGAGTTTAAGACGAACCTGTGCGAATTTAAGACGAGCCATTTCGATGTCATACATTATAATCTGTGGTTGGTTCCGATCTGAAAACCTAATCTGGCCCTTATTTGGATACCCTATAAGAAGCCTGTTGTGGCCCTGATATGGCATCCATATATAGGACTTATTTTTATTAGGATCATCTCAATTATATACATTTAAGGTAATTAATCTATTTGTTACACCCTCCCCCCTCAAATATAACAAACCGTATAATTACTACATTTAAATATAATTTTATACTTGGGCAGTGCAATACTGAAACGAAACTGCAAAAACATAATAATTATGAAATATTTACGGTTACGACAGCTACAATTATATCTTTACAGTAAACAATAAACGAGTGAAAATGAGAATCTTTAAGCGTTGACTGTAAAATGTTACAGGAGGCGCACACAATCTTATCATTATCATGTCAGTGACGTTATTGCTTTGAGGATAATTGATGACTCGCGACGACGTCGCACAAAAATGCGCAACGTCATTTTTTATAATGTTGAACAAATATGTCACAAGTCGCCGTAAAACGGCTACAGCGTTCGTTATCTCCGAAAAATCCTATCCCAAGAGAATTTTCCAACTACAATCAATTACCGTACATACGCAATATTAAATTTGATTTTTTTTTGAATAAAGGGCAATAAAATTCGACATCGAACGGTCTCGTATAATTTGACGTCACTATCATTGATATAATGTATTATTTATATCATGAAATTTCATATAATATCATGAAATGGGTATAATATTCTTTGCGAATGATTATAACAGTTTTACATATTGCGTTAAAATAGTTATTATTTTTTCATCGCAATAATTTTATAACTTGTAATAATTATCATTTGGAAAAGTAAGTAACCTGTTTCGGTTATGTCAAGATCTTGGCCTGCCATTATTAAATATTACAATATTTGTCACAAAAAGAAAAAATAACCAGGCATTACACCCATATAGAGACCTCGATCTGAGTACTTGATCTGTACCTGATCGGGGAATATGGTTGCCCTATTCGGGCCATATTTTAGCCCGATCAAAATTTCTACTTGGGTATAGTTTTATAGTTTTATTATTTCGGTCGCATCAGCTTGTAAAATTTATTTATTGCTTCAATTTCTATAAGTAGTTACAAGAAACGAAGAAAAGGAAAATTTAAGTCGATTGAATAAAGTATACTTTAATGAAGAATACGTTTCGCGAACTTTGCAAACTTTAATACAATTTTTATCGAGTCTGTCAACCAAGTTTCTTTTTTACATTTATTCGTATATATATAATTGATTAGCTATGAAATGTGCTTTGTATACAATTTCCGAAATTCCGTTTCATCGTCGCAATCAAAGCTATCAAATTACCCACGTAGAGGGTGTCCAACTGGTTGTGCGAGACGCGATCCTCAGCCAAGTCGTAATAATAAATAATGCACCTTGACCAAGCAATGAAAACGCGAAAAGAGGTCAATACAAAACGCGTATTTCAAACGAGTACTGGCCTCGTTATATTGCGTTATGAAGAAGCCCCTCGATTCATTAAGACGAAATGTTAGTGGATGACAAATTCCAAAGCGAACACAAACTCGACAAACCCAGTTATCCGATACTTCAAATTGTTCATAATTATTTAGTTTAATTCCAAAAGTGTTTGGAAATAACGCCGCGTGCGTAGGGAATCTGGAATTAGTTTGAAAAGTTCTCGTATAAAAAAAGAAAGATCATTTATATGTGTTAAAAGTTATTACAAAATCACAAAATTTATTGGAGTGAAAAAGTGTATATCAAATTTTTTTTAAATTAAGATACAGGTCATTTACTTTGGAATAATGGAAATGGTTTTTTTTTTGTAAAATAATGTGGAAAGATAAATTAAAAATTAAAAATTGCTCAAAAACACAAAAAAAAACAAAAAAAAATAATGATAATATTCAATCAATACTGTGTTGAATAAAATGCAATATCAATTCGATTCTTTTATCATATAAGTATCAAGAGAAAATTTAATTCAATATCATAAGAATTTAAATGATTAATTCAATAAGTAAAAAAACTGTTATGAAAGACAAATATTGCAAAGAAAAAGTGTTTTGATGTGGAAATAATTTTTCCAACTTTTCTTCATTTTCTTGTTTTTCATCGGGGTAATGGCTGTGTAAATGGAGCAGGAAATCAGGATAAAGTCCGGAAATTTAATAACGATTTCGCGTTACTTTGTGGAAAATCAACATTTCGTTCGCGTCGACGGAAATTCGCACCCTGATATACGGACTCGTTAATTAATGCGGGACTCGCAGCCAGACAAATTGATGTGAATCAACTTGATGAAAACTAACTTAGCTAGTTGATTCAATTTACATACACTGTATGTCTACGAGAATCAGCCATACAAATTTATCTAATCCAAAACACAGTGAAATCCAAGTAGTTTTCCTTAACATATTGAGGTTATGTTTAGTCCCCATAAGATAAGTGTATGGTTGAATCAGCCATACAGTTTATGTAACGTTTAAATATTCATTTTAGTCGATTTAATATCTAGGTCCTTCCGCAAATAGAATAAATTCTTACTAAATTAGTTAAAATTTGCTAGATCAACTCATTTACCTACCAAAGCGAACACTTTTTTTTCCGCTGAAACGCAATCCGTGACGTAACCGAAAATCAACTTGTTACCCGTCTGGGCGCCGGGTAATGAAGACGCGAGGATGTTTATGCGATTAACATTGCTAACGTGAATCGTCGCGTGGCGCATTAATCACGCTCGTTTTGTTCGTCAGAGGGAGTGCATTGAGAAAAATCTTGGACGAATGTATCGGTCGCGCTAATCTAGTTAATCTAGTGATTAATGACCGATATTGTGCTTTAACTAACCAGTGACATAATTTATGGCCAATTTATTGTCAATATAGGCTTGGATAAATTCTGCCGCTAATTATAGATCACGTCTTGTAAGCCAAAGACGCATTTTAATCCTTGAAATATTTAACCGTATTATAGCTGATTTTATCGCGACATAAATGATAAGTTTTGTCGACCGAAAGGCAAACATCATCGACACCTCGGTTATCTTTTCCATAAAAGTGAAATTTAATTTTATATAAATATCATTTAGTTCCGCAGTAAAATATTTGAGGATATAATCGGAGTAGAGTTTTATCAAAGCAACCAGAGTGGATCTATTTAGACAACGAAACCATTATGTCGAGTCAGTGGCATTTGTGTTTTTTTATACGATGGTAATTTATGTACATTTCTAAAAGTTATACTAGGTATTAAAATTTGTATACATAAAAACATATACATGTGTACACATGACATACATATGTAATATATAAAAATAATACAATAAAAGCATATAAAAATGTGTACCAGTAGAACCAAGTACACATAGTATTAAATGTTGACATTTATGTCAACTGAACTGTACGATTAAAAAAGGAAAAATGAAAAGACATACCGATGTAAAAGCTTATATATGTAATATGTAGGTTTGTCATATATGTCCCATTGTATATCCCATATATGTCCCACATGTGCCTCTTATATGACCCATATATACCCCCATATGTGCCCCCAAATATGTTACACATATGCGACATATATACCAATCTTTACATGGTACAATATATATGAAACATTTATGCGTTGCAAATCATATTTGTCACATATACGCAACATATATACCACATACATATTGATGTTTATATATTTCCTTATTTATTTAACACATTTTCAGCTTTGATACTTTACTGACTTTAATACATTCGAGAAATAAATAACTTCGAAGTATCTGCGCGCTGATTTAAATCATGAATATTAATGGAAAAGGCTGCAACGCAGGAAAAGTAAAAATAAAAAATCGGTCGTTGGGTCAGTCGTCGCTGAGATCCGCGTGCGTCTCGCGACTCCGATTCCGCGGCAGGCCGCGTCGCGCTACGCGCCAATGAGGCATAATAAGGATACGAAGAGTAGGAGCGCGCGCTCGCGTCGCCCGTCATAATCTCATCTAACCTCGCGTCGCGTGTATTGGAGTATAACGACGGTCGATGACACAAAGTGACTCCTCAAAGCCCGCTATCGAATCGCTCGCTCCTTGCGAAAGCTTAAGCGTCCGTCGGTACGGCGCCGCGATGCATTAGCGCGGTTTTATGGAATTTGCGCCGATCATTTTTATCAGCGACGCTTCGTCAAATCACGTGGAGAAAAAAAAACAATAAAAAATTGTTCATTAAGTTGGTCCGAATAAATTTACAGTTGGATGAATCTAAAATTATAATTCCTGTAAGTAATTCAATTACTTATGGAACTTACTTTTTTAGTTCGTTTTTTTTTTGGAAAATTGTGTAATTTAGTTTGAATAACTAATATCCCTTAGTTGTGTTCAAATAAATTATTTAGTTGACGTATCGAACAATATATTATTGCCAGTAGTTTATAGTAAAGGATAAGTTTAAAGTAATTCAAATTTCCTTCCATTCACCCGCATAGTACCTGTAACGTCCGATAGATGGACTCAATTTTATTGTAATTCAAATTTCCTTCCATTCACCCGCATAGTACCTGTAACGTCCGATAGAGGGACTCAATTTTATTGTAATTCAAATTTCCTTCCATTCACCCGCATAGTACCTGTAACGTCCGATAGATGGACTCAATTTTATTGCTTCTCGCATTATATTTGACTTTTAAAGTCTTTAGAGGCCGCGAGTTCGGAAAGCAGCCAGTCAGCCGAAGTCAGCCGAACAGTCGTGACGATTCACGCACACTCGGAATGCGCGTTAACCATGAGAGAATTGTGTATGTGTGCGTGAATCGTCACGACTGTTCGGCTGACTTCGGTTGCTCTCGGCTGCTTTTCGACTTCGCGGCCTCAGAGCCGACTTTGAGGCCGCGGCCTATTTTGGCTACACTGTTCATAACAATGGTGCTGAAAAAGTTGTCATTCTCAGTTTCATTTTTCAATAACGTCGTTGACGTCGTTGAACCTTAGGACGTAGGAATGACATGGGCATACGACGTAAGGACGACGTTGGCACACTACAAAGGAACAACGTGGGCAAACGACATTGGCGTGGCGTCACATCCCAACGTCGTTGAACAACGTAGTTACAACTTTGCCAACGTCGTAACGATTGTATTTTCCTGCAAGAAGATTTTTGTTTGAATTTTTTGTGGGCCCTGAAAAGGGCCGATTGTTCAGTCCTGTGAAGGGCTGTTTCATGATTGCTTCTTAGGGGCACGATGGAAGTCTGGGATTTTCGGCCTCGTGGGCTTTCGACTGATATATTCTTCAATAATATCAATCTCTTTCTCGACTTCCGGTTGACTTTCAATTTTTACCGATTGAATTTCAATTTTTTCATTTGCCATTTTTGCGATCTCCTCCATAATATTGCAATCTATTGGTGGAGGAGATGGCATGCGCAACTGATTTTTATTCACGTCTTTAATTTTACTGGGCTGGCGTTTATACTTGCAATTTTCGCCACGAGAGTAAATTAAAAACGAAGGAACGCGCTTCTGACCTTCCATCGTAATCCTACGAATAATCAATTTTTAATGATGCATGTGTTCAAACGCAGCTCTATTTATTAAACCAGCCGCGGAAGATCCTATTGGCGGAAGATTCAATGATTTTGATTGGCGCGGCCGTGTAACGAGATAGTCTACGCGTGGTGTGATTGGTGCGGCTGTTAGATTCAGAGAAATAGTACATTGTGTATCTAGTGTGTCATGGGTTCTATTGCATACGAGTGTGATGCTAACACACGAGTTTGCAAGTCCCATGACACACGTGGTGCACACAGTACTTTTTGTCCGACCTACGGTGAAAACGAGTCCGTGGTGACTCTATTACTACTCTGATTGATCACGTGGTCAGATTCATCGAATTGTCCACTCGCTTACGCTTCACCAAAATACATTAAGCTAAATCTTATAGGCATCTTATAGGTTAAGCATGTGTATACTTGTGCCATGTATACATTTTTCATTTCCTTTATTTCCTTATATGAAATTGTTAAAACATATATGGACCATATATGGACCATGTATGTTTCATTTTTACTAGGGACATTAAAATGTTATGTAGAATATAATTCCCACTTCAAAAATTATTAGTGCCTAGCCATTGCTAGCGAGAAGTTAACAAAGCTTCTACCTGACTAATGCGTTTAGGAACAACGTGGGCAAACGACATTGGCGTGACGTCACATCCCAACGTCGTTGAACAACGTAGTTATAACTTTGCCAACGTCGTAACTACGTCGATACGATTGTATTTTCCTGCAAGAATATTTTTGTTTGAATTTTTTGTGGGCCCTGAAAAGGGCCGATTGTTGTTCAGTCCTATGAAGGGCTGTTTCATGATTCCTTCTTAGGGGCACGATGGAAGTCTGGGATTTTCGGCCTCGTGGGCTTTCGACTGATATATTCTTCAATTATATCAATCTTTGTCTCGACTTCCGGTTTTGAAACAACCGATTGAATTTCAATTGTTTCGTTTGCCATTTTTGCGATCTCCTCCATAATATTGTAATCTATTGGTGGAGGAGATGGCATGCGCAATTGATTTTTACTTACGTCTTTACTTTTATTAGGTTGACGTTTATATGGGCAATTTTCGCCACGAGCGTAAATTAAAAACGAACGAACGCGCTTCTGACCTTCCATCGTAATCCTATGAATAATCAGTTTTTAATGATGCATGTGTTCAAACGCAGCTCTATTTATTAAACCAGCCACTGATTTCCTATTGGCGGAAGATTCAATGATTTTGATTGGCGCGGCCGTGTAACGAGATAGTCTTCGCGTGGTGTGATTGGTGCGGCTGTTAGATTCAGAGAAAAAGTACATTGTGTATCTAGTGTGTCATGGGTTCTATTGCATACGAGTGTGATGGCTGGACTGGCTTCGCTCGTGCAGCTAACACACGAGTTTGCAAGTCCCCATGACACACGTGGTGCACACAGTACTCTTTGTCCGACCTACGGTGAAAACGAGTCCGTGGTGACTCTATTACTACTCTGATTCATCACGTGGTCAGATTCATCGAATTGTCCACTCGCTTGCGCTTCACCATAATACATTAAGCTAAATCTTATAGTTCTTATTAAAACTAACAGAAAATCTATTAAAAATAAGAATAATTAGGTATTATCTGTTGAATATTCTTAAACTAAAACTATTTTATTCTTTTCTCCAAAACAAATCCTTTTAATATAAATGGAAACAATTCTTTATATAAATATATGTTTGCTAAGAATAATTTATTCTTATTATAAAAAGAATTTCGCTTTGTCCATATAATGAGTGGAAATCCTACTTAATATAAGAGTATTCTATTACTCTTAAATGAATATTTTTGTGAGTGTAAGTGAAAGCAGGCGCGGGTGGAGCGTCGCAAGGAAAAATCATCGCAACGCGATTGACATGAAACGCGTTGCAGCTAACTGTACCCCGATGCGTATCGACAGATACCAGTAATGTTCGTGTGACGGAGTAAAAGCTTTCGGTCGACATACGCGCGTTCGGTTATCGCGCGCGCAACAAGACAGATGGGAGCGACGTACGCGTTGTCCGATAATAACGAGCGGAAAAACCGTCGGGCTCGGTCAACTGCCGACGGTCAGACGGGAGATGTGTGTAGTTTATCTGGCCGGTACAGGTGCGCGCGCCGCGCAATTCGTCTCCCCTTTTTGTGCGCGCCAACTTCACGGAGTACGCGATACAAATGAAAAAATTAATGACGCCGGGGTACACGATTTTTCGATCAGTCGTTCAACTCGGCAAATTTATGTCGCAAAATCAGTTATTCGTATCCCCCCCCCCCTTTTTTTTCGCTCCCCTTTCAGTGCACCATTTACTATTCTTATCGCACTTTTTTTTCAAGGGAAGAACATTTCGCAAAGAATCGCAATTCTTCTCTGTTGTGTTTTACCTTAATCGTACGAAATTTGCAAATTTTGATCGGAATCAAATCATTTTAATCCTGGTAAAAATGAGATATAAGGAATTTATAAGAAAATAAACAAATTCATGTATGACAATATGTTTTTCTCAATTCATATATGGGCATATATGGGTATGTATATATGCTTTCAGTAATTTCCTTGTATTAAAATCAATTTTTACCATATATCAACCTTATATGGCCATGTTATGGCCACATGTTTCTTTTTTTAATAGGGATATATGTCACATACATGATCGGCACCGCATAAATGTTCCAGATATGTTACATATATGGCAATTTGTTCACATATATGTAATTATATATGGGACATTGACACGATGCAAATAATATATGTGGCATATATGTAATATATCTTAATTTTTATATGGGAGGTGTATGTTTCATTTTTACTACACTTTAAGAGAAATTTGTTTACTACGGCCATCTAAAAACTTATTGTTAAATAAGTTGGGCTAAATAAATTTATAGTTCATTTTGACAGATCAAAAACCATAGTTGTGAGAACTAATTCAGTCACAACTTACTTTTTTAGTTCATTTTTTCGAGAACTCATAAAATATAGTTCGATTAACTAATATTTCTTATTTGTGGTCAAATAAATTATTTATTTAGTGTAGAAAAAAAGGGATTGATATAATTTTCAAATTGTCTCAATATTTTTTGCAGTCATTTATAAATCATCGTTTCGTGTTACCAATTAATTTTCAAAATTGATCAAAAGCGTTTAATGAAATTTACGAAAGCAAAACAAAGGTAGTGAGAACAAAGCAAAGCGCTGTATAAAGGTAAAGGAAAATTGCGCGCCGTTTAGTTTGTTTATTAAAAAAGTTTTGCGTTGTAATGAGAGCCCGAGAGAAATTGTTCCTCCCGAGCGTGTTTCTTGCGTAAATTATTATTCAAAAGGACACGCGGCCGTTTCCTGCGGGCTTCGCCGCGCAAACATAATGCCCCTCGCGTGTGTGAAACGCGCCTCGGCGTGGCTCGCGCGGCGCGCGCCCGGCAACCACGGAATTCGGATATCCTCTTGCGCACAAAGATGCGAAGCGCCGGTCGACACACATCCTGCCGCCGCGGTGGCCGCTTGATACCAGCGCCGGTTTCGCTTGGATTTCGTAACGTCGCTGTCGCGACGCGTAATCAGCCGGCGTATTTGCGAATCGCCGTGATAATGTTCCTTTTCACCGTGATATCGGACAATCGCCCGCGACAACGCCATTGTTGCTCCACAACGCTGGCTCCGGATTCGCTTTCGTAACTTCTGTTCGGCGTCGATTTTCGTTTACTTTCTTAATGGGATTATTCTGACTATGAACTCCTTTTTTTTTTCGACGTTTTGGAATTAAATTTTCCCGTTTCATCGTGATTTCCATTCGAGTTAAATATCAATTGTTGATTTAACGGAAGATAAACATGGAAAACTGGGAGTTTAATTAAAATTAAAAACGTTTGAAAGTATTTTTGATCTAATTCTTGTGTAATCTTGAATTAGTCAAGTATTTTTGAAAATCGACGGGGAAAATTGTTTTGATTTAAACTTTAGTTGATACACTGGGATGGGTGACAAAAATTGATTTAAAGATTACCCGCGTGGAAAAATATTTGAGCTATAGAATTAGCCATTGTGGCTTCTGCTGTGGCATGGAAAATTTTCCACAGAGTCAACCACACCCAGAGAAAAATTTTAAGAAAATTGAAATTTGAATGGAAAAAATTGTAGAATGTATTCAGAAATTTGTAAAAATTAAGTGAAAAATTATAATGTTTACCTGTTTTATGAGTACATTTTATAATTTTTGCTTTTACTTTTATAGATTTCTCCATTATGTCATTAAAATACAATAAATAGATTGCAAATTTTTCAAATATTTTTCTCTCAGTGCACTATGGCATTTGCTGTGGCGTTAATATTTTTCCACGTTGGTATATATGATAAAAAAAATGTGATATCACACAAATTTGAGTAAATTACAACTTTCGTAAAACGAACTTGGAGTATATCCTGTACCCTCATTGTGTGAAACAAGCATTCATAATCCGAACACTCGAATAAACTTACGATTAAAATTTATGCACTTTTTGCGTGCATTTGAAGTAAAGGCAAATAGATGAAAATTGCGCGTCTTTTTTCTTTTTTTGTTTGCCGTCGAACAAATATTTTCGCTGCGAATTCGAATCAGAGATATGGAAAAACATTAAACGCCGTATGTACCTCGGACAAATAAAAGTGTGTATCAGCTGTTAAGTCGACGAATGTTAACGAAAACAATCAAATATTATTCCATCGTATGTTTCCTCGCTGGAAAATCGACGCGAAGCGCGCACATTCGCAGCCTGAAATAATAGTTTGCCGGAGATAAAATTCCATTTTTTATGCTTGTCCTGAAATTGGCAGTTTCGACCTGTTTTTTTTTTTATCACAATTTAGCAATGAAATGGAAGTTCCACCGGACAATGATGAGTTTTATTTTTGAAGGTCGTATTATTCGACCGAGATTGGAGTTTTTAACCGGTTTTGGAAAAGCGGTTTTCTATCTTTGCCCGACGTCTATCTCTCACTCTAAACGGCGCGCATTTAATATTACAGCTAAACTCGTTTTTAATATTTCAGTAAAATTCATCTCAGTTTAGTATTTTCAATACAGTTCTTCTTTTAACAACATTTTATCGGACATTTTTTCTCCATTAAAATATCAACGCCGTAAGATTTGATTTAAAAAGCAAATTATTTATTATAGGAGTTTGGTATTATATAATAATCAATGTCTATTTAAGTATTTTTTTTATTTTATAATGATTATAAAAAATTTTGATACAAATGTTCTAGCCTGGTATTAATTTCGAACTGTAAAGCAATATCATTTATGTAATATCATACGTGCACTAAGCGTACTTAAGAAATAATTATTATTATCTAAAATTATGAAGTATATTATATAACTTTAATTAAATAGTTGCAATTAGAAATGTCTGTCAAAGGTAAATTGGAAAAGAAAGTATAATTCATATCACAGTATTCAACGTCGCGTTATTATTAAATGCTATTGTTCTGTAAGTACGAAATGAGTATTGGTTGACATACGTCAATAAATATGACTGAAGTTAATTGCACGGAACTTGCTTTTTCATTGTATAGAAATCAAGTTTATATATAATTAACAACATTTGTAAGATGAATATAATCGAGGTAAAACGAAAATTGAAAAATGGTTGGTGACATTGAGTGAAAAATATATCAATTTTTTACCAGTAAACTTTTTATTAAAAATTAATATTTTTTTCACTCCCCAGGTGGAAATTTACATACGGGACAATACTGGCACAATACCGACGCCAGAGTTGCCGGTACTGGCATCTGTACTGACTGAGTACTGACTGAGTACTGATGCCCAACTGGCCCTGTACAGGTGTGATAACACCGGCCGTACTACGGCCCAGTGGTCTGTCGGTACAGACTCAGTACTGATTTACTACTGATTCAATGCTGGCACAGTATCGTTTTACTATTGTTTCCGTGGTCAATCAGTACTGACCAGATAAGAGAAATTTTAAGTTATTTAATACAAACCCAGTATCGAATTACGACTGACTCAGTATTGGCAC
>JABFPN010006075.1:0-12090 GCA_022817305.1 Leptoteleia sp. ZL-2020
AAGTTAGACTCTTTTGGATCCCTGGACACCGGGGATTCAAAGGAAACGAAATAGCAGACATCCTAGCGAAGGATGGAGCCAAAGGACTTGGTGAGGTACAACAAGTCGGAATTCCCTTCGGGGAAGGCATTAAACACATAAACGAGAAATTGAAAAGAATTCAGGGCAACAACTGGCGATATTATGACGGTTGTAGATGGACCAAAGAACTCTTAGGGCAAAAAACAGATATCATGGCTGTTGAACTGTGGAAAATGAGCAGAACCAGGGCAAGAGAGGTTATATCTCTCATAACTGGAAACTGCAAATTTAGATGCCATCTCCACAAAAAAGGAAAAACGAGAAATAACCTTTGTAGATGGTGTGGAGAACAAGAGGAAACACCTGCGCATGTCCTGTGCAGTTGTGATAGATTCGCAATGAAAAGAATGAAATACTTGGTTTCGGCTATATTAGAACCCGAGGATTTTGTGAATGTCGACCCGAACCAGCTCTTCTACTTTGTAGAGAGAGTCGGGATTAAGACCGACATAGTGGGTTAAGTGCAAGCAAAATGGAGTACAAAGGCCAAGGCCAAGTGCTCCTTGGGCAGGAGAACCAGAATTCTTGCACTTATCTATACATACATACATACATACATACATACATACATACATACAAAAATCATATAATTCGTCTTTTTAACATTCAAAAACATGCTATTATTGATCAACCAGTCATCGAGCAGAGATACAACAGAATAGTATAGGACCTAAAACCGAGCACTGCGGAAAACCATATTTTATTTCGCGTTCGTTAGACATAACTCCATTTACGCATGTTCGTTGTTTTCTTCCCGGTTTTGTATTGTTTTAATTATATTTTCTGTTATTGGCGCCAGTTCGTCCAAGGTATTATATAAAGAATGAATTAATTTGTTAGCTCTAATATGTAAATTGTCATTATAAAAATAAATTAATTTATCTTCATTATCGTCACTGTTAAAATTATAGAAATTGTCGTGAAGTTTTTCAATAAAAGAATTATCGTCAAAATTATTAAAATTTCTTTTTATTATTTTTCTTGTTTCTTTATTAATTTCATTGTTATTAAAAAGTATCGACACCCAAGCATGGTTCGAAACTTTTGGTGCGCTTTCGACAGTCTTTGTCACGTCCACGTTTGCAAATACGAGGTCTATAAGGGTTTTGCTAGAAGGTGTCATTCTAATCGCCTGTTTTACCGATTGTATCATTCCCCTCTTCAAAAATCAATTATCTAATTTGTTCTCATAGTGACGTCGACTCAACATATCCATGTTGAAATAGCGCATCACTATAAGATTGTCCTTTTTCAAAAGTTCGTCACATTTTTGTTCTAAAAAATTTAAAAATGTCGCGTCCGAAGAATTTGGGGACAGATACAAGTTCAGTACATCACCTATACAGAAATCGCAGCAAACGTTTACACCCACGCATCAATTTTTTTCCAGCTTTGTTGAAAATAAAGTTTTATATTTGATAGATTAACGCACGTAAACGGTCACATCGCGTGTAAGACCGTGTTACGGGATCTCAAGTATCCCTTATCTCTATAACTCCTTCGGAGTTGTTTAGATTATTTTGCGACTAAATCAATAAACTCATGACATAGGATATTTCCTGTCTCCAAATCAGAGATTGGAAATGAGATATATAAACTTATGATAAGCCTCTACAGTAAATATTCCAAGAACTATAAAAAGAGCACTGTTATAATTTGGTTAGTAAAGTCATAAATACTCGCCTATCGGGATCAAATTACGAATATATCATTCATCGGTCACTCGAAACCGCGCAAGTTATTATAATTAAAATAAACTCTTGATTACGCTTCTTCGAAATTAAAGCAATTAAAATATTGTATATCTAAAACTTTTGCACACGGTTCAATTATCTGAAAGAGCCTTTATGCAAAAATAGTATAAATACGAAGGAACCAATACCAAAAAAGCCCAGTCGAGTTCAGTTCTGTTTATTCCAGTCCAGTGCAGTCAAGCCCAGCCCAGTCAAGTCCAGTCGAGTTCAGTTCTGTTCAGTCTAATCTAGTGCAGTCAGAGACGTAAAGTTAATTCTGGTTCGACGTGTATCGCGAAGTCCGTACAATTATTATCTTCGATTCCTGTTCAGTTATTCCGAAGGACAAAATTATATTCAGTTCTGATCAACCTTTACTAATCCCGAAGGACGAAATACCTTGCTGTTGCTACGTCACTCAAATATAAAAGTAAGAATTTAATTATATTATTAAAATTGGCTCAATTTGACTTTGAAAATTTAGTAAGTTAGAACCACTTGATGGGTTTATGTCCTTCAAACCTCTTTCCGAGGGTCCTAAACTAACTATATATAATAAATAAGCCACGGTTTATTCGGCGCATCTTTTCGCCCGAAATGACAGTAACACCTGAAAAGGTAACTCTGTCACTTTTCGTGGAACCTTGATGCACGATAGATCGAGTCTTTTTACAAGGTCTAACAACTATTATTCTTTCTAGTGGAAAGAATTTCTGAATTGAGTATTGAGTTAAGGAAACTGACGTCATAACATACAATAAGATACAATATCAGGGCCAGGTGGAAGAGCTTATTGAAGCTGAACTTCCTGAAGACATAAAGATTAAAAGATTAAAAGGTTTTTGTAAAAAGTTAAGAAAAGTTTCGATTAAAACCACTAATAATATTAATGTTATAGTCAATAACATTACAAATAATTATCATCAAACAATGCATTCTGATAATAACGATAAAAATAGTAAAATAACTTGTAATTGTGGAAAAACAACTGATCTTAACCTACAACCTCCTTCTGGAGTAACTAAGGAGGATCATGCTTTTATGATAAATTGTTTACAGAAACCTTCTAATTATTTAAGTGTATCAAATAGTTTCAAGTAAAGAAGGGCTGCACAAATACGCTTAAAGGATATAACTAATACCCGGAAGCATCCGAATTTAATCATTTTAGATTAAGGTAAATGAGTATATTAGATATAATAAATAAATATTATAATTTGATTATATTTTCGTTTATCAATATCACATTCCCTGACCAACAATTAAGGGCATTCGCCTAGCAAGCTCTGTCCTAGTCCTTTGCGTATTGAAATCTCTCAGGACGTAACAACCGTTTTCGGCGTCATATCTGTTCGTGTCAAAATTCTATGTGGCTGAAAACAGAACGTTTTTGGCACGAAAAAAATTTTTTTTTAACATCATCCTGAGACAGTCTTTGACCTTAAAATAACATCCAGACATATAAAAACCATTTCCGTACCAAAAAAAAACTATTAAATATTGGTGTAAAACACACACATAACACTCATAAATAATACATTACTAAGTTTCTAATAGCACGAACGGATGCCTGTACAGAGTGAGTCCAATCCTAAATAAGTGTGCCAACCCCTTTCCGGCATACACTCAAGCCTTCCCAACAACACCCCGTCGAAAAAGTTATCCGGAAATAACAACCATCCCCTCAAACACAGCCTAAAAGTTACGGCGTGATGGCACTACCACTCTTGTGGCACATTCGCATCCTCCTACCTGATGAGTCCAAGGTTCCAAAAGTGTGCAAATAGCATTCGAGGATACCCTCAAGCCTCCCCAACAACACACCGTCGAAAAAGTTATCCGGAAATAAAAACCACCCCCTGATCCATTGCCCCAAATATAAGGCGTTCAATACTACTACCACTCAGGAAACACTTTCGGATGCTCCTACCTGGTGAGTCCAAGATTCCAAAAATGTGCAACACCATTCCGGTGTAGTATCAAGCCTCCCCAACAACATCCTGTAGAAAAAGTTACTTGGTAATAAAAACCACTCCCTCAAACATTACCGCAAATATCCTGCGTTATTATACTATTACTACTCAGGTGGGACCTTCGGATGCCCTACCTGGTGAGTTCACGCTTGCATAGCACTCGACTAGGGCTTGCCATAAGACACAAAAAACACATAAATAATTTAAAATAATAATTTTATTATAAAAACTCCCTGTATTTCAGGGAGTAAAGCTTAAGTTTAACATTCAAGGAAGTAAAGTACTAACCCTACTTACTCTCTAGACACAGCACTTTACTCCCGCTTGAAATACTTGACTCCCTGTGTACACAATAAGTGACAGTACCCCATTGTTTTGTCTTACGCTGTCGCATCAAATACATTACTCCCTTTTTGACATTTGATAACATTATAAATAGTTTTTAATTCTTTAAAAATTATTTGTTGCATTTTCTGGTAGCCAATCCCTGTATGCTTCGATTTAAATTTTTTAAATAGTATATTATGCACTAAAGAAGTGCAGTACGACTTTACTCCCGCAAGTGAAGTTGACTGTCCGAGACGAAACCGAGGGCTGCCGAAGGCCTTGGAGCATACGATAGTTTTCGTAACAAGGGCCCGATAAAGTGAAAAGCCGTTTTCGCAAAGCGGGTGAAGCGAAGTGCTTGGATGGCGATGGGATGCGGTGGTGGTGAAGGGGGTCCAGTGGCGCAGCCCCTGGTGAGTGGGCAGGGGGCTAAATCCCTGCTGGGGGTCTTCGGGGGGCGAAGCCCAACGAAAATACAAAAAATAATTTTTAAAGAATTAAAAATTATTTAAATTTTATTATAAAATTAATCACCAAAAATATTATTTTTATTTATGTATAGACTATTTCTAGTAATAATTACATGTTTTCTATTTCTTTACTTCATTATAACTGTATAAACGTTATGGAATTTTATTTACGGTTATTAAAAATTTAATATTTCAAGTGTGGCCAAAATATGGAAAATACAAAATAATATTATTTTTTTATTTAATAATGAAAATGAAATGAATTTTTAAAAAATTAGTGTATTATGTGATTAATTGTAATATTTTTTTTGTAATTAAATACCGTTGGATAAGTGCCTTGAACTGGAAACGAAAACAATAACATGTTATATGAAGAAGGATTTATGTGTATTTCTAATTTTTGGCGATTTGTGATTTTGATAATGTTATGATATTAATTTCTGATGTCGGTAAATGATGATTTCATATACCTTGATCATAATAAATGCTACACAGAAAAAAATGAAATATAAATTTTTTGGGTGGAAGTAGTATAAGACTGTATATTTGGGGCAGTGTTTGAGGGGGTGGTTTTTATTTCCGGATAACTTTTTCAACGGGGTGTTGTTGGGGAGGCTTGAAAGTATCCCGGAACGCTATTTGCACACTTCTGGAACCTTGGACTCACCAGGTAGGAGCATCCGAATGTGCCGCCTGGGAGAAAGTAGTATAAGACTGTATATTTGGGGCAGTGTTTGAGGGGGTGGTTTTTATTTCCGGATAACTTTTTGAACGGGGTGTTGTTGGAGAGGCTTGAATGTGTGCCGGAAAGGGGTTGGCACACTTATTTAGGACTGGACTCAATCTGTACAGGCATCCGTTCGTGATATTAGAGACTTAGTAATGTATTATTTATGAGTGTTATGGGTGTGTTTTTTTCACCAATATTTATTGTCTGGATGTTATTTTGAGGTCAAAAACTGTCACGGGATAATGTTAAAAAAAAATAAATTTTTCGTGCCAAAAACATTCCGATCTTCAGCCACATAAAATTCTCTATTTTCAATTCGTTGCCCAAAATGTTTGCGGTTATTCTCGACTCCGTTAATGAAAGGATGTCGATACATTTATTATTTAATAAATAATTTTCGATTTCGTCAAATTTATTTAAAAAACTTTAAATATTTACAAATTTTATTATTTACATTTTCATGTACAGGATTTAATTACTATTCAGCATTGTCATTTTTATTTATACTTCTTAAATAGTGCGGACAATTTCTGTCGGTAGGCTCATGGTTGTCATTAATGTTTATTAAATTATATCTTTTTATTAGGTTCACAAAATTAATAAATTTTTAAATTTCATTTATATTATGAGATTTATTTCGCTTGTGGTTCTCTGCACAGTGATTGCACGCGACTTCCTATTTACAGTATTTATTTATTATGACCCATTCCCCAACAATTAAAGCATATCATAATACTTACCTGGTCAAAGACTTTACATCTTTGCCAGCCTAAGTATAAAATCTCCTGCTTTAAAAGTTGTGAATGTGCCATTTTGTCAGATTCAATTATCATGGACCAGATTTTATATTCTTTATTATTATTACTTATTCGTTTCAAAATTTTAATTTTATCGTCACTTTTTAATTCATTTTGTTCTTTAATTGCTTGAATTAAATCGTCATCTGTATTTTCATACTGGTCCTTTAAAATACCAATTACCTTTAATCTAAAAACTTTGTTATTTTTTGGTTCTGTGACTGCAACCTCCTCACCCATTGCTTAGTTTATTTCGTTTTTAAGATTTTCGCGACTATTATTATTTTTGTAGTTTATTATCACTGTGCCTTTTTCATTGCTTTTAATTTTATTTGTACTCAGTGATGCCAGAAATGGGCCGCGGCCTCAAATTCGGTTCTGCGGCAGCAAGTTCGGAAAGCAGCCGAAGTCAGCCAAACAGTCGTGACAATTCACGCATACATACACAATTCCCTCTTGGTTAACGCGCGTTCCGACAGTCGTTTGTTGACAATATTATTGTGGTGTAAAAGTAAACAATTTTATTATGTTATGAATTTTATCGTTTTGCATTGTGTTTCAAATCGATGAAACTCAATAAAAATTTTGAATATAAAAAAAATCTATTGAGAATTAAACACGCATCTACGTCAATACGCGAACGCTCTAGCCACTGTGCTATTGATCACGTATGTTCAAGAGAAAAATATTAGCTTCTAGAATGAAAGTTGCGGTACAATGAATGAAATATAAATGTACATAGTCAACTTTTAGTTCTGATAATAATTCTTGTACAGATGCTTTAATAGATTCTTTTAAGGATATTAAAATACATTTAATACATGCTCTTATAGATATATATTTTTTTTTTGTACATTTATTTAAATATATGTGGGAAAATTAAAATCATTTTATTTTGACGATTCGCGATGATTCTAGGCGCCACGATATATTTATAAATAGGACAGGTCAACGGTGTGAAAGTTAAGTCGTTATCGGTCCGTCGTCGCTAATTACCGTCTTTGTAATATTGTTGTGATAAAGTTGTGTATTTTATTTTGAATAAACGGCATATTTGATTGATATAATAACGCGAATTATTATTTTAAATAAAACCACCACATATTTTGGGGGCTCAACCGGGATATCCAGTGATTTGTGTTATAATGACTTCGGGAAACGCAGAAATGCAATCGTTTTTTAATAATTTGGAAGAGATGACGACAGAGGAATTGAGAGAGCGACTAAATGAATACGGTCAATCGACGAAGGGAGCTAAGGCGGTTTTGACGGAAAGGTTGCGACGATTTCTTGGTGGAGAAGAGAGAATGGGGACTAGACAGAGAAACACTGGAAAAAATGAGAATAGAGAAGATAGTAATGATAGTGACGGTGACGACGGCGATAGCGATGACGAAGAGGTAGATATAGATTCCCTGAATACGAAAGAATTGAAGTTTCGACTGAAGCGGCTAAATTTGAAAATAACCGGTAAGAAGCAGGAATTACGAAATAGATTAAAGGAAGCGCTCAAAGAAGTTGATAATGATGAAGAAAGCGGTAAAGAAGAGACTGAGGATATTAGTTCCGAAGAAGACGAAGATGCAGAAGATGCGCGGAAAAGACGAAGGGCAACAGATCGAGAAGAACACGGAGAACGAAAAAAGGTACCGAAGCACACCGGAATCACGTTAACATATAGAGACATTGAAGAGACATTGGATAAATTCAGTGGTAATGACGAGAAGAATGTGAAGCAATGGATAGAGGATTTCGAAGAAACCGCTGAACTTTGTCAATGGAGTGATGTGCAAAGGACTCTATATGCGCGGAGTTTGCTGGTGGGTTCGGCGCGTTAATTCGTGAAGTATGAGCAGTGCAATTCAACTTGGGAGAAAATGAGAGCAGCGTTGCAACGAGAATTTGGCCCAAAGATGGACAGCCATGCGATACATCGGATGATGCAGCAGAGAAAAAAGAAGAGGAATGAAACCTACAGCGAGTACTGCTATAGCATGTTGGAGATAGCCGCATGTGGACGAATGGAAATGAGTGCTATTTTGCAGTATATTATCGACGGCGTTGAGGGCGATGAAAGCAGCAAAGCAGTGTTATACGGAGCGCGGGACATCGGCGAATTGAAAGATAAGTTCATTATTTTTGAGAAAATAATTTCTAGAATGTCCGGGAAAAATAAAAGTATCGATAATAATTTGTGTAATTCGAGATCGGTTTATGATAACAGACCAAATGGTAAACAGGGGCCGGTGGTTTGTTATAATTGTGGCGAGAAAGGTCATGTCGGGAAATATTGTCCAAAGCGCGCGGATGGTAGAAAGTGTTTTCGTTGATCGCAATTTGGCCATGTGGCAAATGATTGCCCGAAAAAGAATAAAACTTGTAATGTAATTAAATCGGTTGCCGATAAGTGTTATAAGAATGTTTTGATTGACGGCGAAAACTTTAAATCACTTGTTGACACGGGCAGCGACCTTAGTTTCATTAGCGCGGAAACATATTTCAAAATAGGCACACCTGTAATTGATAACGAGCATTTAATCGAATTTCGAGGAGTCGGTTCGGATAAATTGAAAACATTGGGGAAAATATTTTGTACATTGACGGTTGACAATAATGAATTTAATGTAGATTTTCATATAGTTTCTGATACAGTTTTGCCGTGTCAGGTATTATTGGGAGCTGATTTTTTAAATAAAGTAAATTTATCAATTAATGGAGGGGAAGTAAAAATTGCGAAAATAGAAAATAATGAAAATTTTATTAAACAGATTTGTGTGATAAACGAAGAAAATGAAATTGACGTCTCTCATATATCAGATGCAAATGTTCGATTGGAAGCCGTTAGATTGATAAAAAACTATAAACCGAATAAAACAAAGAGTATAGATATGAATGTAAATATTGTACTGAAAGACGACATACCGGTGTATCAGAGAGCGCGTAGAATGACAATCGATGAAAAGAATGAAATTGATGATACTATAGAGAAATGGCTCAGCGAAGGGATAATTCGACCCTCGATTTCCGACTATGCTAGTCCGGTCGTGGTAGTTCGAAAAAAAAATGGTACCGCTCGTGCGTGTATTGATTACAGAAAGCTTAATTCAAAAATTGTAAAAGTCCGATACCCATTACCGATAATAGAAGATCAGTTGATTCGATTACAGGGAGCAAATCTTTTTACAACGCTTGATCTTAAAAACGGTTTTTTTCATTTGCCAATAGAAGAATCAAGTCGCAAATTCACCGCATTTATTGTTCCGGATGGACATTTTGAATTTAATAATCTCCCTTTTGGATTATGTTTATCACCCGCCTATTTTCAAAAATTTATTGATATTGTATTTCGGGATTTAAGAGCATGCTTGGTCCACTCGTGACATATGAAAAACGCGTTCAAGTCCTACGCCTACAAAAATGCATGAAATTTAATGAAATTTTGAGAAAGTCATTAGGAAGTATGCACAATTGTGCTAAAACTTTTTTTTTTTGAAATTCGAAAAAAATTTTTTTTTTTGTTCCGCAATATGTACCTCTCTCACATGAAGCACATTTTCACAAAAAGTACGCCACAGTTTAGAAAAAAAAAAGTTTTAGCACAAACTTGAAACAATAACGATTAAACACAACACAAAAAATTAATTATTTAACTTATAATAAAGACGTGGGACTTGAACGCGTTTTACATACGACAACAGTAAAAAACTAAAGTGACAGCCATTATCTTGACAAAGTTAAAGGGCAACGGAGGTTGCTGGTAGTTGCCGACTATAAGCACAGATGGCGCAAGTGTAGAAATCTATTTACATTATTGATCAGAAATATTGAGCGGTCTTGACACAATTGAAGTGTGTTTATGTAAAGTGTAAAGTGTAAAAGTTAATTACATTACATTACATACAAAGTGAAAAAGTGATGTGTATTTTAAGATATTGACATTGAATTGAACAGAAAAAGTAGCATTTGTTGTACCCTGGAGACACATATAAACAACAACAGTGTCAGTATGCGAGGACAACCTGACACATTTATCTGTAATACCTTTTCTTCAAAACCGGTAAGTTGATTTTTCCTTCTAATTTGAAAAATATTTAATGTCTCATGCAACCCAGTATAATAAATAATATTTTATTGTTTACAAATCTTGAAAGTTTGAGCGAGTGTTTGGTGTATATATATATATATATATTTCTTATATTATAAGAAAAGAATAAATTGTTTACAAAATTGAATGTTGCAAGCAAAATCTATTTGCAGGTCATCTACTGATAAGTAGATTGGTGAAGATTGTAATTATCTTCACCTAGTCTTGCAACGAAAATTTTTAAAATAATGATAAGAAAATTATTTGCTTGAAATATATATATTTTATTTTCTTTAAACGCTATAATTTATTTAAATTTTTAATATAAGCCTTTGAAAAATATTTATATATAATTGTATTTAATTTGAAATTGTAACAAATGTGTGGAAGTTTTCAGTAGAATGTAAAATTATTTAATTTGACTGTGATATTTTCATACCTTAAATAAACACACTAATCACTTGCTGTAACTATCAACATTTTTAAACAAATAATGAATTTATTATTACAGTGAAAATAGCAAAAAGAAAGCATTATTGAAATCAGCTGATCAATTAATATACTTATGGCCGTTGCTGAGGATACAGTTTTGTAAATTGTTCATTTTATCGGTCACACATTTTATCAGCTGAAACCGAGTAATGCTTTGTTTCTGACACAATTCAATATATTACAAAATTAATTTCTTGTTTATAAATGTACAAAATAATAACAGTTGATAATTTGCAGACAAGAAATTAATTTTTTAATGTAGTGAATTGTGTTAACAAAGAGCATTATTGCACATAAAATGAAATATGCACTTATTTTAAAGCTTATTTACTAATTAGAAAATTATTCGTAGGACTTCGTTGATAACCGGCAGTTCTATGATGAAACGCAGCCGTGGAGCTTCGCCGCAAGAATTTGCCGCGGAATTTCGTCGCGGGATTTCATCGCGGGACTTCGTCGAGGGACTTCGTCGAGTGGATTCGTCGAGTGGATTCGTCGAGGGACTTCGTCGAGTGGATTCGTCGAGGGACTTCGTCGAGGGACTTCGTCGAGGGACTTCGACGCAGGAATTTCGTCGCGGGACCTCGTTGGAGGACATTGTCGAAGGACTTTGTCGAAGGACTTTGCCGAAGGATGTCATCGCGGGACTTCATCTTTCCCATAGGACTTTCTAGGACTTCCTGGGACTGCGTGGGACTTTTTAATTGGTATATTAAATCGTCGGATTGTTCGTTGTTATAGGCTGAAAAGCATAACAACGAAAAGGTATTAAATTAGAAATATTTAAATTTTATATTATAAGAAAAGAATAAATTGTTTACAATATTGCACGATACAAGCAAAATCGGTTAGCAGGTCATGTACTGTTAAGTAGATTAGTGAAGATTGTAATTATCTTCACCTGGTCTTGCAACAGAAATTTTGTAAATAATGTTAAGAAAATTATATGCTTGAAATTAATATTTTATTATCTTATTTATACGCAATAATTTATGTAAATTTTTAATATAAACTTTTGAAAAATATTTGCATGAAATTGACATTTGTAGAATTGCATTTTATTGGAAATCAATAAATAAATGTTGATAGCTTAAACTGATTTGCAAGTCATCTACTGCTAAGTAGATTGGTTGAGATTATAATAATCTTGACCTAGTCTTGCGAGAGTAATTATTATTATAACGCTTTAAAAATTATTTGCATGAAATTAACATTTGTAGATTTCCATTTGATTGGAAATCAATAAATAATGTAGATATTTTAAACTGTCATGCAAGTCATCTACTAATAAGTAGATTGGTTGAGATTATAATAATCTTGACCTAGTCTTCCGACAGTAATTATTGTTATAACGCTTTAAAAATTATTTGCATGAAATTAACAATTGTAGATTTCCATTTTAT
>JABFPN010006076.1:0-12087 GCA_022817305.1 Leptoteleia sp. ZL-2020
CGGGAAATTTAAACTTGCTTAATTCATTAATAATTGTATACAGTTTAAGGCAGGTTACAACGGAAACAACCGAATAGAAATAACCAATGAAAATATACATGCGCTAAACACGTGCGCAATTGCGCCCCGCTGAAACTGGGAGCACTTCCGGTCTCGAGCTCGCTGAAACTGGGAGCGTCGAGTGTAATGGCGAAGAAAAGTCATGACCTGTACTTTTTGACAAAACCTTGCTGACACCATAATTGTTCATGACAAATAATAATAAAATTTACTGGAAAATAAGAAAAAAAATTGTAGTTTGCATAAATATATTTGTACAAACAGAACTGAGTATATATTTAGATTAATTTAGAAATTTTAATGACGCATTAGTTTAACAAATCTCTAAAAGTTTCTGTGTATTTTTTATTAATAAATTATAATTTTATAATCATCCTCATGGTGTCAATAAGTATTTCATTCAGTAAGTATATCAAATGTGTTATGATATACTTACTGAATACCTACATTCTCATATAAATTGCTGTTTATTATAAATGATAATTTCTATTTATGCGCAGAATTTATATTGTTAATTTAATTATACCTGCATAAATCAAACATAATTTTTCAGTTTTAGATGCATAAGTTTTTAATATCTCTACTTCTTCCATTTGCTTGAACGTATTCCAATCGTTCTCAACTTCCTTATACAAAAGCATCATCTATTATAATTTATAAACATTATAAATAAGTAATTTTAAGTTAAGTTCCAACTTGAAAACATTTATTTCCAAGTTTAGTACAATATTAAAGCGAGTAAATACCTTTTTTTTATTGTACATGAAATTTATAAATTTTGGAATAACAAAACCATTAACTACAACAGGAGCTATAGCCTCTAAAAAGACATCCACATCCTCATGTGCTGCAGATATCATCCCACCTGTCTTAATAAAAATAAATACTGCTGAATTTCATAAACTGACCAATTGAGAAATTTTGGAATTTGCCGTTTAATTATTTCAGTCCAGTCCCAGAATACTAGGATTCATTTTCGTTTGCAAAAAAAAAACTACATTAACGATTTATATAAAAGTTATTAATATAACACAAAAAACAAGTAAATTATTGTTAATTATTTGAAAAAACTATAGACAAATGAAAAACAAAAATTTATTTGAAAATGTAAACACTATAGAATTTCTTTCATGATTTAAATTTTACCTGAAGGATCACTTGACTTCCACCAAAAATAATAGTGGATAATGTAAAAAAATATTTCGATATTGTTCCTTGATATATCCAAAGGCCAATTATATTCATAAATATTTTATTATGACGATAATAATATTCACATGACTTATTCTCCATTTTATTTACTTATTTTTTGAATATAATTAAAACATTTTGTTTGTGTGTTGAAAACAAATAATTAAATTTTGTTCAATATTACGAATCAGTACCTTCTAATGAAAGTGAATTTTTAGACTTATGATGGTTGCATAATGATGACAGTTGCATCATGAATTATTTAGAAATATTTTAGAAAGTATTTCTGCGGATGATATATGGTATGAATTCCTTTTATGTTCCAGAATGTTATCGATTCGAATGTTAAATATTTTATTAAATATTTCATTGTACTTGTGAAGTACTGAAATATTTTTAAAAGGGATAAGTTCTATAATGCAAAGCTTTCTTTTAATCTGAATTATAAACTAATTTTAACATATATTTGTAATTTAACATTGAATAATTAACATTAAGTTTAATAAAATAAACATTTTTATAAATGGAAACCTTTGTGGAAAAGACTGCTGAAAATGCTGATAATTCCGAATTTTAGCATTTTTTTTAGTGTTTATCAGCATTTTTCAGCATTCTTTTGTAACCGAGTAGAAAATACACATATTCGCATTTATTTGTATTTTGTATAAATGCGCGCGCATTTTGGATAACAACTGCAACTTCGCATTGAAGTTTACTTTTTAAGAAGGGAGGATGCATGGAGGAAATGGAAAGTTGGTTAAGATAGATTAGGTTAACATAACCAAACATAACCTTAATGTTCCATCAACACTTGAGTAATATTAAAATAACCTTTTTAAATTTATTAAACGTGTTTCAAACAAGTAACAAAGATATCTTACTAAAAAAGGTAAATAATTTTCTTTGTCTTAAATTTCTTCTGTTTATTATCATACAGATATACAATATATTAATTATAAGAAATTAAAATTAATTTGTCATTAAATTGTTTAATAACAAAATAATAATTTTGTATTATGAATGTACTTAATATAAAAGTAATTAAATAAAATGCTACAAATTCATAAATTGGAAAAAAATACAAACAAACATCACAATTTATTTTAGTGTGATGGAAAAATGTTAAAACATTTAAAGTGTTAATATTAATATCTGCATTAAATTTATTTATAGAAATTAAAATGGCAGTGACGACTACATCAATAAATGAAAGATTGTCAGCAGTTTTTGAAGATGATGGTTTGTTTAATGCAGAATGCAAGAAGCTTGCTTTGGGTGAGACATTTATCATTAATTAATATATATATATATATATATAAATTTTTTGTACAATTTTTTGAGAAATATAAATTGTATACCAATTTATATACATTTATAAGTCATAATTGAAATCAAAATGATCTTATTTTCATCATTATAATTACAATTATCTAATTAAATAGATATTCAAGAAAAATCAATTCATCTTGTTACTGTTGTGGAAGCACTTGGACCGTTCATCATAAGTAATGAAAAAGAAATGATTAAGCAAAGTGTTTGTACATTATCTCATATATTGTCACATTTGCCAAAAGATTTTCTGAATGCTGCAGAGATGCAACTCTTATTAACTTTTTATACTGAACGACTAAAAGATCATTATTCCATTTTACCATCAACTTTAATGGGAATATTATATTTGGTAAGTAATATTTTTTATTAAAAATTGTACAAGTCATGCATAATTTGTATAGTTTTGAAGTGGTTTCTCATATATTTACAAAGCTTTAAATACATGTAAATTTTTATATCTTACTAGTTTAATTATATTTTCCAATATTATTATTATTATTATTATTATTATTATTTTTATTATTATTATACTAGGATACTAAATAATATGATTTGGCCACAGGAAATGTGTAATTCATAATTTCACAATTTTCAATTCCAGTTACAAATGGACAACATTACATCAGAATTGGTAACAAAAATGTTTTCTGTAATGTTTTCACATGTAAATTGTCAGAGTTTACAAAGATCTGAACGTAACAAATTATTTCAAATAATAAAATATATGCTCTACGATAAAAGTAGCTTGTTGGCAGGATTTGAAAATGAATTTATCAATGGTGTAATGAGTGCAATTGAAGGAGAACGAGATCCACGAAATCTTTTACTTTTATTTGAAATGTTACCAAAATTGTTGAAAAGTTTTAAAATGGACCCTAATATGGTAGAAGACAAGTTTGAAATTATTGCTTGTTATTTTCCTGTAGATTATAATCCAGTAAGTAATTATATATTTTTGTTTGTATATTTTAATTATAACTCATTTTACGATTGAAATGAAATTTTAAACTATGATTTTTAGATTGAAGGAGATCAAAGTAATGTAACAAGAGAAATGTTAGCAGAGGCTTTATCTTTCTGCCTTTATGCTATCCCAGAGTTTTCAGAATATTGCCTCCCATTAATTATTGAGAAACTGGAATCTAATCTAAAAATAGCTAAAATAGATTCTTTAAAATTATTAAAAGATTCGGCTTCAATTTTTGGAATTAATAGATTGAAGCTATTCACTAATGAATTGTGGGTTTTATTGAAGGAAACTTCAATGAGCAGTGATTTAGAGATAAAAGACACCGCTTTGGAAACTATTACTAAAATAATGCAAGTTATTTCAAATGATGAAGATGCTCGTAATAGTATTATTCAACGAGTTATTGATGATACAAAATGGACAATGTCTAATGTACAGCTAAGTTCATTTTGGTCATCGGAACGAATTTTAGAAGCCGTTGCTAAAGCAAACAGTGAATACTGTAAACAAATCTTAAAAATTATCATACCATTATGTCTTGGTCAATATTCAACTAAAACATCAAATAATGAAAAAGTTACAATTTTGAAAACATTAAATAACTTTTTATTAATAGCTTTGCAGTTTAATATTAACATACAAAGTAAGTACTTTTATATAATAGCAAATTAATATGTTTGAGCGATTGAACAAATAATTTATCACAGTGAATGAAACTTATGTAAAAGAATATGTCAAGTCCAAAGCACTTAGGAAAGGATAAATAAGTGAATATCTTGGAGAAATCAATTACACTTATATTAAATTTTATTTGTGAATTTAAATAATCTTTTTTTCCAGGTCTTCCTGATCTGTCATGGACAGATATCCCTTCTCTACTTGCTAAAGAACTTGATACAAATGACAATGATATTAAAATTGAAACACTCAATTGTTTTAATACACAAAGAAGATTTTTAAATTCTATACATCGAAATAATTTCTATGAAAAGCTGTGTGAATTCATTGAGACAGGAAATGATGCATTAAAAAAAACATGCTTGATTGTGTTGGATAATTTTGCTAGAATTTATCCAAAAGAAATATTAGATATAATTAATAACAAATTTAATCTAGATACAGGTAGAAATATTACTATAAAATATATCAATAAGTAATAATCGTTCTTAAAAAGTAAAGCTCAACGTGAAGTTGCAGTTGTTAGATTAAAATTTTAATAAATTAAAGAATTGATTGTGCTTATGAACAAAAATTTGTAAAATAGCGTGCCCATAGGGTACGCAACATTTATTTTAGTACTGTATAATTTACTTATAAATCTTGTTATTATTATTATTTTTTTTATTGCTTTTACAGATAACTCTATATCAAAAGAAGTACTTAAACGCAGATTAGAAGCCTTATCTATTATAGCAAAGGAATTTGAAATTGGTCAAGTTGTACTGCCAGAATTAATCAGGATAGCCATATCAACGTCAGATTTAAATGACGTTGCACTTAACTGTCTCAACAAGTTACTTTGTTCAACAAATATAAATTTTAATATACATAAAATTTTATATGAAAATGGAGCTATAGACAAACTTGTTTCTATTAATATAGAATCGCATAAAGATAGACTGAATCTTGTTTCCAGCATTTGTAGATCAATAATTAGAAAGTTAAATGTAGAAGAGCAACAAAACATATTTGACAAACAATCGGATAAGTTAAAAAGTGGCTTATCAGACAATTGTGCTCTCTTGTTGGAAGCTCTGCTTATACCATTGAATGAAAAAGTAATCGGTAGCATTGATGTTTGTACATATATTGATAAATTAACAAAGATAGCTTTATATAGCAGTAACTCAAATGCAAGGTTAGCTTCCTGTAAATTTATTTCAGTGTTAATACACAAATTACCGAAATCTGATTTTCTTGATAAATACATTATACCTCTCCGCGAACAATTGTTAAATATGCTGAAAAATGATGAATCCTTAGAAATCAAACATGCTGTTGTAGTTTTTCATACATGGATAACAAAGAGTATTGTTATTGGTGGATTCGGAAAATTAGCAGAGGAATGTTTAAACGATGTTAGTATGCAAGCTTTCTTTTATATGATTTTTTTCACATTTAATTTATTAATAGTATTTATTAATAATATTGATGAACATATTTAACAGCAAATAGACCTCTTACGACATCGCGAAGTTGGAGAAATTGTGGCAGAAGAATTCGCAACTTTGATAGATAGAAGCGAAGAAACTTTAACTAAGGAAAATGGATGTAAAATTATGTTTTTATACAGACAAAGAATATTTGGAAATTTACTTGCAGAAAACGTTTTTGATGGAGCTGAAAGACGCAATTTTTTAATAGCTTTAACAACAGCTCTAGAAGAAGTTCCAATTGAATTGTTGTTTATACATATGAAAACAGTAAGTGTTAACTTATCGATAATTTAAATTGTTTTCAACAAAATATCGCAAATTTTATTGTATATCTTCTTTTCAGATAGTTCCAATCTTATCTGAATCATTAACTTTATGTGAATCAAAGCTTCTTTTACCATTATTGAGAACTCTGAATTTATTATTGAAAGAGAAACATACTATTCTTATGGAAGAAGCTAAAACAATCATTCCAAGTGTCCTGGAACTGGTGACGCACAGAGAAATGGTATAAAATTTCACATTATATACATATTTTTGGTTGCTTAAATAATAGTTTAAATAGATATATACATATTCGCATATGTACACGCTGTTTTATACTATTTCAAACGGAAAATGATGATTTGACTTTATTCAAATTATCATTTTATTTCTTAATACTAATAAATAAATTTGTTTACAGAAAATACGAATAGCTGCGATAGAATGTTTAAATAATTATTGTGATTATCCATCAATGGCTGTATATTTCTTTAAACCGGATGTTCTGGATAAATTAGGTGTAAGTGTGGACGATCATAAACGATTGGTTCGAAAAATAGCAGTAATTACTAGAAGCCGATGGTTCTTATATGAACAACCTTAATAAAGATTACCTTAGTTAATACCATTTTGTTTTTGTACGATACAGAAACTTATAAGATTGTTAATAATTTGTAAATATATGATGTACGCATTAATATGAAAGAAAAAAATATATATATTTCTATACATAAAAGTGTCTTCTGTCTTCAATTTTTTATTAAATAATGTCAAGGAGACGTTGTTTCAATGACTTTAATAAGTCCCGTTACCTGTAATTAAATAAAGCATCGATTCTCAATTTAATTTGATTTAAGCTGAGTGATACCATATAGCGCTCAGTTAGTTGGAAACATGGGAGACGGCAAGTATTCTTTTCATCTTTATAAATTGTTTAAACCCGTTTTTCTCTCTTAGATAAATATATAAATAACTTTAATTTTATTTAACTGATTTAACACTGATTTAACATGTATTAATATAATTATATTTCTTCTTCCATAAATAAACACTCTACTTTAGGTCGTCACGGTAATTCTTTTTCTTTTAATATGACGCTATTGTATCAATTACATGTGACATTACTATTGATATTGTGATTTTATATTGCAAAATTGGAATAGGCATTGCAAAAAATGGTGCTTACAAGTATGAAGATGAAACAAGATATGTTGGAGACTGGAATAGTAAAGGCCTAAAACATGGTGCAGGATCTCTATTATTGCCCGATGGAACGAGATATGATGGAGGTTTTCAAAACGGTTTGTGCTCCGGATTGGGAGTTATCGTTTTTCCAGATGGTGCCAAGTAAGCAAATATATTAGTCAATTAAATTTATTATTGTATTATTTTTACAACCAATCAATTATATTTTAATTTATTTCGAATTTCTTTTAAACTGAATTAATTATAAAAAAAATCTATCATTTTGTGTACAATATTGGTATAATAAATCAATATCTTTTAAAAGGCTAAAATCCATAAATTTAAATTGTTGAAGATAGGAAAAGTGTGGTTATAATATTTATTCTTATTATAACACTTATTCCTTGAAAATATAGCATTTACTACGTTTTTTATTGATATATTAAATTTCACTTTGTCAATTAACATTTTAGCATGAATTGTTTTAAATTAGATACGAAGGAGAATTTATGCAGGGTTGGTTTCATGGGCATGGAGTATTTTGGAGAGCTGATGGTATGAGATTTGAGGGCGAATTTCGTGGCGGTCGGGTTTGGGGTTTGGGTATGTATTTTATTAAATTAATTTGTACAGTAAATATTCTCCTAATTAACATGTATGAAAATATCAGGCTTGGTAACTTATGCTGATGGCTCTCACGGTTTTCCACGCAACGAAGGCTTTTTTCAAGATTGCAGACTAGTACGACGTAGACGCTGCCCTGATATTGTGCAAAAAGCACAAAAGATTGCAATGATGGCACGAGCGCAATGCAGTTAAATTGACATATTAAAATGAAATCCTTGTAAAAAAAAGTGACCGAAAAATCTGCCTGGTGTTTTAAGAATGTTTACTGCCTTTAATATCTATATTGACATAAATGGTCGAATTATCATATATATTGAATCATATATATATATATATATATATATACAGTGATAGTTTCATTTTTAATATTTTAATTGCTCCAAAATGACAAAAAATTATATGGAATTTTTTACTATATATTATAAACATTCAAAATTTAATTATAAATCGATCAAAAACAATGAAATAATTGCAATCAACATTCGTGTCATTTTCGTATTAAATTAATGAATTTTTCCTATTAATCAGAAAAGCGTAAGAACAATGTTAATTACCACTCAGGATTTTCGATCGTACTTTTTTGAATTTTAATAATTATAAGTTATTACTATAAATTTAACTTAATAATTGTAAATTGTAATTGTTTTAGCTTCAACTTTAGTGTGCGATAATGGAATAAAAGTTATTGGTCGTTTATAGTGTTTTAAATTAATATCACATTATATATATTTAATTAATATCACGCTATATTTCTTTTTCAATGTAAAACAAACATATACTAAGCCCTTCAAATGATATCTATAAATCTAACTGCATTCTATTATAATCAAATAAAATTTAACTAAAATGATCTTATAATGCAAATTTTAAAACATTTTTACATACCCTAATAGCAAAGAATATTTTGGTACATTCTGAAAATATTCTGAATATACCAAGGAAATATTCTAATATCCGACTACAGGAATATTTCTGGTATATTATTGGATGACTCATGTCTTTTTAATATTCCAGAAATGTACCACAAATATTCCTGGAGACGGACATAGGAATATTTTTGAAAAATATTTTTGGAATATTCCTTGCTAGTAGGCTAATTATACAAATATGTGAAAAAAAGCAAAAAACAAGGCTGCATTCATTTTTTGTTAAAATTAACGCTAAAAATATGCATGATATAATAACATTTCCATGATACGAACTTGTTGAATTAATATGCAGAAGCGCTATTTCCTCAAATTACATAACTGTGTTATTTCAAAATTACTATTTATATATAAATAACTTTACACCATAAATGAAAAATTAAATATATTGTCTACACTTTCTTTATAAATTAAAATATTAAATTTTCCACGCGAAATATTTGGAAATGTTTTTTTTATTTTTTCCAGTGACTTTTTTGTTTCTTAATAAGACATTACATTATTATAAGTAAACTGCGTAAATATGTTAAAATATTGCCACAAACGACGATATTAAAGATTTCAATAATAATAACAACTTTATAAGATATTTTATGACGTCTAATATGTTAATAACATTTATTTTACAACAATGTATGTTTACGATATTCCCCCACCATTCAGCAAGTTTAGCTCTTACTTCTTGCACATTATTATCACTATTAAGGCGATAGATGGGTATCGGAGTCAACAAGTTGTGTTTCACGAAGACAAAGACAGTAATAAAAGATGGAGTCTTCGCGGTTGGATCTTGTAATTTTTGGAGCAACTGGATTTACCGGTAAACACACTGTTAAAGAAGCAGCACGGTTAGTTAAAGAATACAATTTTTCATGGGGAATTGCCGGTCGACGTCAAGAAGCATTGGAACATGTTCTCAAAGAGTTTTCTCTAGAATCCGGTAAGCAGAGTACACAATTTCATTTTCAGTTATCAACAACAAGTACTTCAACCTTTTCGATGTAACGTCAAATTAACGTTTTACTTTATTACCTCGCACTTATATTTATCAATTAAACATTAAGTAGTTATTCACGTAATTAGACTTAACCTACAACAATAAATGTACAGTTATTAATTTTCCTTTTTTGTTAAAAAAATTAATTTCTCATAATTTTTTAATGTTAACATTATTTTTCATTTACTTCTTATTAATTTCATGTTTGAAATATAATTGATCATCCCTTTCTTGTTTTTGTTTAGATAATATTCCCATTATAATAGCGGACGTTAAAGATGAAGATTCCTTGAAACAGATGACGGAAAGAGCCAAAGTAATTGTTAACTGTTGCGGTCCGTATAGATTTTATGGTGAACCAGTTATAAAAGCATGCATTGCAACAAAAACACATCATGTTGACGTCAGTGGTGAACCACAGGTACAGCACAAATCCTTCCAATGCTTTTTTTTCTATTTTTATTTTTAATGTTAATTAATCTGCGAATAAATGAAAGAACTGGATATAAATCTGAAATGTACACTTTTAATGATTTCTGATCTTTGTTTTTAGTACATACAAAAAATGCAACTAGAATACAACAAGGCTGCTCAAGATGCAGGAGTTTATATTATAAGCGCTTGCGGTTTTGACAGTATTCCTTGTGATATTGGTATAATGTATACTAAGCAACAATTTAATGGAGAAATTAACAGTATTGACAGTTATTTAAATTCTTGGACAACAAGACATGCAGGGGGAGCTTCTCTTCATTATGGCACTTGGGAGTCGGCAGTTTATGGTCTGGCCCATAAAAATGAGCTACGTGAATTACGTCAAAAATTGTATCCCAAAAAATTACCTGATTTGAAACCTAAACTAAAGTCAAAGTAATTAATTTCTAATTATCTTTATATTGTAAATATGTATGAAGTCAGAAAATTCAGATAATTTCAAGTAAATCTGTATCACCCCAGTAAATGAGAAATTGTTAAAAATTATTTAAATGTACAAACGTGTAATCAAACTTTTTAATTAATGTTATATTTCTAAAATTCTTAATAATTTTAGTTTTGAAACTTTTTAAAGTGTATCATATTTCTAAAATGTTCTATAAATTTCAAATTTGTTTATGGATTAAACCTTGATAGTGGACTATCAAATATACCATTAATGTATTTTGATTTGTATCATTTTATACTTAAAAAAAATCACTTACCTATTTATTTCTTTATTTAGGGGAGTACACTGCAGTACAATTTCACCAGGATGGTCTGCAGTTTTCCCGGGATCCGATCGTACAGTATCTTTAGGTACTCAGTACTTTTTGTTTGAAAAGTATAATCAAAGACCTATTCAAATTCAAACGTATATAACTTTTAGGTAATTAATCTTTCCTTTAATTAACGAATTAAAAGAATACACGCTTTTAAGCATACTAAATTATAGTTCATTAAATTAAAATAATCTTTTACAGATCATTCTTCCAGTTATTTGCTGTTGCAGTTATTGGAGGAGTATTTGCTACACTTACAAAATTTAGCTTTGGTAGAAAGCTCTTGTTAAAGGTAATCCATCAAATTTAAATTCATAAAATTAAAAATATCATTCATAATTTCAACTAGCAAAAAGTTGGCTTTAGTTTCGCAAAATCTTTATAATTTATTTGTAATTTTCTTAAAGCATCCTAAATTTTTCTCTGCTGGATTTGCAAGTCACGAGGGACCAAAACCTGAAACTATGGAATCTACACATTTCTCCCTAACATTTAAAGCATCTGGTTGGCCTGAAAAATTGGCAGAGCCAACTGACAATCATACGGACCCTCCAACTAAAGAAGTTATCACAAAAGTAACGGGAATTAATCCAGGATACGGCGCTACTTGCGTTGCCTTACTAATATCTGCATTAACAATTTTACGCGAATCAAATAAAATGCCAAATAAGTAAGATTTTACTATTTTATACAATTTAGATTAATGATAATCTTTTCAGTCACTTTAGGATGAACAAAAAATTATAAAAGTTATTACATATTAAAATATATAATTTAATGTAGTTATATCAAGTAACTTGTAAATATATGAACGATTAATTACATGTTTTTTATTATAGTGGAGGAGTTCTAACCCCGGGCGCTGCATTCAACAATACTTCGATAATTGATTCGCTGAAGAAGTATGATTTCAAATTTGAAGTTATTTCATCGAATTAAATTTCTACATTAAATAAACCAAATAGTTTACTAAAAATTATTTAAAAGTATATACTTAAAAAGTATATACGAATATCTAATCAATAAAAAGGGGAAGGTTGTTGATGTACTGATTAATACTAATGTTATATACTACAGAAAATATATAACGAACATCTGTATTTTTGTAATACTTGTACTAAAA